>JAQQZZ010030133.1:0-10776 GCA_030265115.1 Mopalia vespertina | reverse complement strand
GGCTGTTTTATTTTTTTATTTATTTTATCAAGTCCCTTCGACAGTTCCGGTAATCGCGTGGATGGTTTTTACGAGGTTTCCTCCCGGTTTTCCACCGTAATTAGGCAAGGAGCAGTGTGAAGCGGACAATCCGTCGTCATATAAGTGGGGGTATCTTAAAATCGGTGCCGTCCATCTGTCTGTCCGTCAGTCCGTCTGTCCTACGTCCATCTCCACTCTAATTTCTATCATATTCCGAGCTCTGTCTCCAAAAGTACTCAAAGTATCGAGCTGAAATTTATTTTAGTTAACAGATGGTATATTGGGACTGTGCACTGCCATGGTGCTATTCAGGTAACGTTCTTGGAAGTTTATATGTCCGTACATCTGTCCGTCATTTGCCTTCACTCTACCTTCTGTCATATTCCGAGTTCTATCTCCAAAATACTCAATGTATCGAGCTGAAATTAATTTTATTTAACAGCTGGCACATTGGGACTGTGCACTGTCATGGTGCTATTCATGTAACATTCTTCGAAGTTTGTCAGTCCATCACGTCTGTTCTTTGCCTCCACTTTACCTCCTGTCATATTCCAAGCTCTATATTTAAAAAAATAGTCTCAATGTATCGAACTCAAACTTGTTTCATTTAACAACTGCACTGTCATGGTGTTATCTATGTAACATTCTTCAAAGTGTGTCTGTCTGTTTGTCCATCTGTTCTAAACCTCCACTCTACCTCCTGTCATATTCCGATGTCTATCTAAAAAAGTACTCAATGTTTCGAGCTCAAACTTGTTTCAGTTAACTGTTGACATATTGGGAGTGTGCACTGTAGGGGAAGGTACGGTAAGATGAGGCAATTTTTACATTTCAGCCGGCATCTCTCACACATATTATGGCTGACACGTTGTAATGTGACTGTTCTGACCCTTAAACATCCTAGTGTTAATGAACTCAGAATCAACTCTAAAACAAAAAAAGTACTACTGATTCTATGTGGATTCAAAACTCGTAAACAAAAATAGTAGGCATGGCAACAAACTCAAACACTGCGTAAATGACAATCAAGACCTAATCTACACAATAAAAGTATGAGGTAAGATTGACACGTAGTATATGTGAATGTATAAAACCGCAAACCTGAAAACGTAAAATTCACTCTGAGTGCTTCAAACAGAGTTTTTTGATGGAACTTTGTAGTCATACATTGAAAAACCAGATCAACCACATGGAAGATACAGCATAAAAAGGCGCTCATATAGATGGCGCCACATGTTCAAATAGACAGCTATGACATCAGCAATAGACACTGTTTCATCTTGCCCCCTGGTTCATCTTACCCCACCTTTCCCTACCTCTGCCCAAAGTGTTATTGGACCGTATCTCTGTCCCAAGTTTAATTAAACCGTATCTGTGTTCCAAGTGTAATATAATCGTATCTCTGTCTAAAGTTTTATAGAACCGTATCTCTGTCCCAAGCTTTAAAGAACAGTACCTCTGTCCCAAGTTTAGTAGAAACGTATCAATGTCCCAAGTTTAAAAGAACCATATCTCTCAGTTTTACAGAGCCGAGACTTAATGCCTGTATGTCAAACTATGTGCATATTAATCTTGCCTCAATAATTGTCCCAAATGTACAAGCATAAAATGTTATGTTTATCGTATCTTACATATATGTAAGATACGATAAGATTGCACCAAGATACGAGATGTATACAGCTTGGCGACTTTACACCGGTGTTCTATGATTTGCTTTTCTAAGCCAAATCTAGGCCTGGTTTGATTACAAAAGCGAAAAGGCAACGAGGTCATAAAGATCACCGAACAACCAATCATAGACCGCTGGGATCGAAATGGAGAGTTTTGATTGGCTGAGCTTGGACAACCACAAGAACAGAAGATTTAAGATTTATAAGACTGCAATGAAGTAAGGCCGATTCTTTCTGAGGAAGCTGCAAAAGCGGCATAAGAGTAGGTCATTAAAAGAGGTCACAACGATTAATGGCAGTAGGACGCTTTCGAGTCTGCAATCAGCGTACGCGAAATGACCGGTCTAGAAGAATTGCAGGTTGATTTAGGCTGTATCTCTGACACTAATTTGTGGGCATAGAAGACAGGATAAATGGTTTACAATTAAATTCCAGTAAGAAACCCCTCAAAGATGCCATGACTGAGTCTTTCGACCAGAGAAGCCTGGATATTCTACAGTTGTTTTGGTCATGTGCACTATGATATGCAGTATTTTGAAGGTTTGAACAAATCGAAAATCTATCCCTTATATTCAGTCTAAGTCCCACCCATTTAGCTGAAGTAACATTGACTTGTAAACTGCCATTGCCCAAGAGTTGCAGTTCTGTACACTATGTAGTTTTCTGTATTCAAAAATATATAGGGATGGGAAAAACATATTAGAGCAGATGGACTGCAAGATCATCTGGCCGACTGACTTACATGTACTTGCTGACAGACCGACCGACTGATCGACCAACCGGACCGACCTCTTACTGACTGACTGACTGACTGAAGCTATGAATGAATCAATAAATCATCGAATGCATCAGCCAATGAGTTGATCAATAAAATAACAAAAAAACCCCCAAAGAAATGACAGATAAAACTAGCCAATGAAAGAATGGATTAATAAATGATTCAACAAGGGAATAACGGAAAGGTTGCACGCAATCCAAGTTAACACGACACTATAACCTGATTCCAATGAAATAGAATAAACATGCCGTCAATGTTGTCTTCAACTAGAATTCGGTAGGACTATTCCGTAATATTAAATGGTTAATAAAATCAACAAACTAAACAGGGTCAAATATACAAATGACTGGTGGCTGCGGTTGCCTTGGGACCATATGCTTCACACGGAAAGAAAACCAGAGGCTCCCTTAATACAGTGTCATGACCTCCTTTAAACCGCCGCTGTTTGATTCAAACTGTTAAGCCCTGCTTATGTCACACTGCGATGCGATAGAACTGACGGCAACTGATGACAACTGAGCGCTTATGTCACAAAACACCCCGCACGTCAATGACTAGACGTAACTCACTGGAACTAGTTGATCGCAGTCGTTAGAGTGTTTATGTAACTTGCGATTGCTTAGAACTACTTGAACTACTCACGGTCAGTCGCAACTGGACGTAGAAAGTAGAACATGCGCGACTATCTGGAACTGGACGGCAACTAGTTGCCGATAGACGCTGCAAACACGAAGATGTGCTTATGTCACATTCAAAACTACGACTGATTAGTTGCCGTCGATCGCCAACTGGTCCACTGGAACTGATCGGAACAAGTTCTCAATCGACGTAACTGCAACATAAGCTAGGCTTAAGGGTCCGAACGGTTTTACCGTTTAGGATCATGCGAAATTCGTTGGTGACACCAACTGCCCACTACAACAGGGTTGGTCCACAAATCAACTATTGCGAAAACTAGGCGGAATTTTGCAGGACGATTTGTAAATGTTTCTTTCCCGTTAAAAGATGTGACTGGTCCACAGTCTTCTATTGATAGCTAGATTGATACAACACCAAGACAAGGACTGCAACGGGCTTTACACCAAAAGACGCCTAACACTATGCTGAATCCAAACATACATGAGATCCTACATAATGCGTGAAGTTGTTAAAGTTTCGTCTATGGCAGCCAATGTTTTAAGCAGAATTCGAGGTCTTTTTAGGGTAAAATCAACACTGACGAAATACGGCCAGCTGGTCAATATGGCCAGGGATTTCGGCCAAAATCATAAAACAGATTAAATAAGTGACAAATCAAATAAATTAAAACGCTATCCTTCCATAAAATTCTGTCAAAACAGAGCTGGAGTAACAAAAAAAAAAAAAAAGATTAGCTGAGACATTTTTAAATAAAAATCAAACCATTCTTTCCTTGAAACTGACTATATCGTAATGACAGCCAATTTAAACTGAGACGCTGTGTTTAGTTATACAACTGACGTCATTGTAAAGGGACTTCTTTTTATTACTGAAAGAAGAAGGACTGAAGGCTGAGATAAAATGTAATTTTGTTTGTTGTTCATCTTATACTACACTCTTACAAATAATTGTTCTTTGAGGATGGTTCTAAATGAAACTGCTACGACAAAAACGGTTCTTTGATATAATAAGATGGGGAGAAATACTTGGAACAGTTGCTGCCAGGGTTCCATACAGAACCATAAAGGGTTCCACCACAGCCATGACTGAAGAACCTTTGGAGCCATAATTTTTCTAAGAGTGCGATGTGCTTTAATCGGAATGATTATTTACTACTTTATGTGTTGTTTTCTGTTAAATTTGTAATTAAATTCGACGTTGATTATGCGGCGGTTCTCTTCCTATTCCACGTGTTGGTGGAACGGTACTACAATAAAGCCAAGAGTCACAGTCTCACCGATTGAAGGTATCAGGGTCACGTGTTTTGGTGGCTGTAAAGTGAGGCCAACAGACATAACCCCCCCCCCCCCCCCTTCCCCGAATCCGTCAGTCTCGTTGTAAATCAATTAACAAACATTTTTGTAACACTCACCTGAATGATAAAGAAGTAGATTTCGTAAGGTTTCTGAATAATTTGTCTGACTTCCTAACGGGATCTCGCGAAATCTCGCCATAGCCTCGTTGTCAGGCAAAAACACAGTGATGTTTGGGCTGTCCAGTAAATATCCCAATCCATTTGTTGTGATCTCCCTGGATATCTGTAAATACAATTTGGGATAGATTGATTTCTTTTATTTAATAAATTACATAGTGTCTGACTGACAGACTCACTGCTTCCTTGCGTGTTATGGAGTTGGTAGATTGATTGATTGATTGATTGACTGGTTGATTGATTGATTGATTGGTTGATTAATTGATTGATTGATTGATTGATCGATTGACTGATTGATTGATTGATTGATTGATTGATTGATTCCAGTAGCTGCGGGGCTTGTTGTTTATGATGTTACTTTCCGACCCTCCAGTAAACAGAAACATCCCAGTCAGAAAATCAGTGAAATAACCTTAAATACGAGGGTATAACACTAATAAAAAAAATAAGTACACATTATTTAAACCAGTACAATTTCTTACATATGGTCCTACGGGCCTTCCGTAATTTTAATTACAATACGAGGGGCGTATATAAACATCAGAAAAAATTAACGTCAATTCCATTGTTTACTACTGTTTGAAATTTTGTGCGGGGTCACATATTTAATGGTCTGGGTCACCAAATGACGTCACGATTCTCTATTTGTGACATGGTAGATTTCCCAATCATCACGTTCCAATGCGGTCTTCCTCAATTTGGACTTTATTTTTCCTGGCCGATGTGAACAACAGTAAATATTGACGAGTCGACTTACATTATCGAGCATATACCGCTATAATAAGACATCTGTTAAAATACCTACATGTACTGTACATTTCAAGGTGTTTTGTATAAAATTTGTTTACCATATCTGATTTGTGTGTATGTTTGTTTGGTGTTAACTGAGTGTTCTACATTAAGGTGCAATATTGGCTTTAGTGTCATTTTTTCTAGGTAAAACATCACGTGACGTTAAAGATAACACTGCCTGTACATGACAAGTAACGCGAGAAAGTGCGTGAAACGCCAATCGTGCACCTAACTCGTGCTCTATAGTATTTCACTTACAAAACCGCTTCCTAGTGGCGGTAATTTGTGAGAGCTGCACGAAAGCTTGGTTAAGACCACATCAAATCATGAGTATGAATTGTAATTTTTCCCCCTTAAAATACGTCTGGTAACTTTAACAGGGAAAAGGCAGATATAGATAGACGCGAAATGTGCCAGCGTAAAGAAAAATGCTGTCCAATTCCCGCCAGAGTTTAGGTGAATGACTCGTATTTGCGCCAGAGCTCGTTCTCGGATGAGACAAGTCTCGCAAGAACTGAATGCGGTATGGAACAAAAAGACGATTGACACAAAGAACTGTGTTAAAATGCGTAACATTAAAAAAAATGGCTTCAGGTCACAAGTATTTGAGGAGGGTGGAGAGGGAGCTTCCCCTTGGCCTGGTGTACTCGGAGTTAAATAGCAGAATCAAGCCGAGCTGCTTGTTATGTCGTTATGCTGCGTCCTGTGTTTGTCCTGTCGTGTCTTTGTTTGTTATCACTGTTGTCGAGAGTGGTTTTCTTCACCCATTGTGCTGGCACGCCGTCATGTGAGTGAAATAATATTAAGTATGGCGTTTAACCCCAATCAAACAAACAAACATAAGTGACTTTTATTGTATGAAAGACTCATCGACTTTCATCCAGCAACCATGTGTTGATTTAAGCATTGGTTTATGACGACTTTCAAAGTCAGCAATTACATAAAGAGTTGGTCAAAAGACAAAAACAAAATGACGGTCAAAGCTTATATTCAAATGTTATTTGGTAAACGTGGCAGATGGCCGATTCTGATGACTACCCATAGAGACAAAAGCTATACTATACATATATATTTTCCATATACAAGTGTCTTCTCGATTGAACACTTTGTAAGCGAAAAGTTCATGCTGGTTTACGTCTCATGCCGGATTACACTTTATACTGGGTTACTATTCGTCCTGCATTACGATTTATGCTGCATAACGATTTATGTTGGATTACGATTCATACTGGATTACAACTAATGCAGCTGGGTTACCAATCATGCTGGATTACTATTCATGCTGGATAACGACTAATGCTGGATTACGACTAATGCAGCTGGGTTACCAATCATGCTGGGTAACGATTCATACCGGATTACGACTAATGCAGCTGGATTACCTATCATGCTGGATAGCGATTCATACTGGATTACGACTAATGCAGGATTTCCAACCATGCTGGATTACCAATCATGCTGGATAACGATTCAAGCTGGATTACAACTTAGGCAGCTGGGTTACCAATCATGCTGGATAGCGATTCATACTGGATTACGACTAATGCAGGATTCCCAACCATGCTGGATTAATAATCATGCTGGATAACGATTCAAGCTGGATTACGACTAATGCAGCTGGGTACCCAATCATGCTGGATAACGATTCAAGCTGGATTACGACTAATGCAGCTGGGTTACCAATCATGCTGGATAACGATTCAAGCTGGATTACGACTAAGGCAGCTGGGTTACCAATCATGCTGGATAGCGATTCAAGCTGGATTACGACGAAGGCAGCTGGGTGACTAATCATGCTGGATAGCGATTCGAGCTGGATTACGACTAAGGCAGCTGGGTTACCAATCATGCTGGATAACGATTCAAGCTGGATTACGACTAAGGCAGCTGGGTTACCAATCATGTTGGATAACGATTCATACTGGATTACGACTAATGCTGGATTACCAATCTTGCTGGATTACCAAACATGCTGGATGACGATTCATGATTACGATTCCGGGGATTTTGGTGGCGATTCTGGCTACACGCTTCGATAAGGTTGGCCTATACAACAGAATATCTTTCAAAGAAATTCGCCGGATTAACTTGAGATCGATATAGGCTAGGAAATGATGGATGCTATTGATATCAGCGGGGTTAACATTTTATTAAAACCTTCGCTGCATAATAGAGCTGGATGAAACTGGTGGTCACCAAAGGTGAAGTTAGTTGTAAACTTTCTACACGCGACTGTCTCATTGAAAAAATAAAAAATAAAAAAAAACCCCAGACGAATACAGCTCTAAGAAAAGGAAAAGAAAGGAAGGAAGCGTTTGAATAATTAGTTTTTAAAAACCCTTCTCTTTACGAATAATTGGCACAAGGTTCTGGGATAATAAAAGAGGTCAAGGTCGTGACGTTTCAACCAAGCATGATCAATCAGTTGTGTTGTCTGCAAAATCCACCATCCAGTGTATGTATGGGGTTTTTATTTTCCATTTTTCGCGCTATGCTTAGAGGTTTGACAAATTAAATGTTTGTAAAAGGAGGTATATCTTTATTGTTAATTTCGTTCAAAGATAATTCACATCGTTACGAAAGTTGTAAAAGTATTTCTTGCATCTGAACAAAGAAATTAAAGAAATTCTACTATTGTGTCACTAAAAAATGCTCCATCTCCCTCCCAGACAGTTTCTGTTGATGGTGTTCAAAAGTATTACTTTTATGAACAAAATTTTAGGCGACATAGGGTATGATTATTTTACTTTATTTTATTTATTTATAACAGACACATGGTCCATATACATGTTTAACAGTCACATATAACTGTGGTTGTATGCACTAACTTAACACAATGCGCCATTTCGTTGATCGATTGATCGGTGTTTTACACTGTGTGTAAGGATATTTTACTTATATGACGGTGGTGAATTCCAGCAATAATTGACACTATAGCATAACCAAGACAGGAAACAATATGGCCGAACGAGGTCGCGGCTGTGAAATGATTTGTTACAAGTTCATTGTAGTGTTGACACACGCGATTGTCTCATCAGAAAAAGAACGAAAATTATCAAGAAGACAGTTGCTTTAAAGAAGGAAGTGAAAAAGAGGGAAGCGGTCGGATAAATAGGTCATTAACTGCTCTTAAAGATTAATTGGGTCATTGATCAAGGGGACAATTTGACCCAGAAGTGGTCGATGGTTGACGGTGTCTAGAACTCAGCGTCTCGCTACCTTTTTCTCTTTTATCTGAATTAAAAGCCTGGAAAGAAACGGTAATTACCTGGTGGCGATAAAATGCATGGCATCTTTAACTTTGTACTGCGATGACTTTCAGGATAGCTATGTTTTGCACATGTAGACATAAAGAACTTAAATCTGTTAACAAAACTAACAGCGTGGCATACTGCGAAATAAAAATAAAAAGGACTCAACAACAAGAGATTTTAACTTTCAACTGCTGTTCGATAAACATCGGGGAAACAAACAAAAAAAAGTCCATAGACATCAACAAACACATGTTTGATAGCATTTTTTTTTTGCCATTAAGTAACATGTTGCTTTTTAACAAATACAGAGAGCACCTTAAGATTAGACGGCTCCATTACGATCGCCTCAGGATGTCACGTGGCTAAAAAAAACAGGGGCTCACGTTGAACGTAACTGTCATGGCAACACTATAGCTTCAACACTAGTCGTCAAAGTATTTACGTTTTACGCAAAGTAAGGTCGTTTTGTGAAACGGGCCCTTGCTGTTTAAAAATGTGTAAATGTATAATGGGAGTCAAAATAAAAATGTGTAAATGTATATAATATGTGTCAAAATAAAAATGTGTAAATATATAATGAGGGTTAAAATAAAAATGTGTAAATATATAATGAGGGTTAAAATAAGAATGTGTAAATGTATAATGGGGGTCAAAATAAAAACGTGTAAATGTATATATTATGTGTCAAAATAAAAATGTGTAAATGTATAATGAGGGTTAAAATAAAAATCTGTAAATGTATAATGGGTCCAAAATAAAAACGTGTAAATGTATAATGAGGGTTAAAATAAAAAAGACCAGAATGTTGATTTAAGAATAAATAATCCTGTTAGTAACTTTAAAAAAATTGCGTTGCTCTGGAACTGTAAGATGCAAATACGTATCTTATAGACTTGTATTATACAGTCAATACAATTACAATACAACACCGAGGTACGGTTCCCAACTGGGAGACCCAGCCATGTCGCGCCAAATTTCGTTCTTAAATCGGGAAAAATCACACCAAAAATGTGAAGGGTATACTGCTGAGGAATGATTGATTTTGACACGAAAATGGACGTCAAGTGGTCGTTTTATGGGTCGATCTAACCCACAATTGTTCAAGGAAGAGTTTGGAATGGATTAAATCAATGTACGGTCATACAATTTGTATATATTGGAAGGTAAAGCGCAGAATCATGATAGCGTTCGATTATTTCTAAAGGTTAGGTAGATTTAAGTAGCGTAGCTATGAAGCTGTGTGACATCATAACGTAGTCCCGGTGTATTTACACAGCTGTAATACGGCTTATGACCACCACAGAATTTACTTAAATTTGCCAAATATCACTACACAATATGGTGACCAAGCCGTCTATAGGCCTATACTCTGCACTATGGAGGTAAGACGTCGACGTGATATAACAGGCGACTGTTCCTGTAAAACCGAAGCTATTCAACTAGTTTCATTTGGAAAACAACAGCATTAATGCTCGCATGTAAACGTATCGATTTACACAAAGGCACACACGACATCAACCGACAGTAATCGTCCGATTGTCCAACATGCACGGGTTTACACACTGTAAAACAATATGCCTTAACAAAGTTATGGAAACAATTCCATAACGCTTTTAATGAAGAATTTTCCTTAACTTTTGTGTAATTTTTCGTAACCTGTTAAGTATAATCCATAAATATGTTTGGAATTATTCTTGCCCCCGAGACAAATTCCATGTTGTATTCCTTGAAATTTATGGAATATTTCGCTGGTGCTTTATTCGGGAAATATTCCTTTACATTTTCCTTAAGATTGTCAGAAATATTTTTTTCAGTGCAAGTTGTCTGGAAGGATCTTAATCTAGAGTTGTTTTGAGTAACCTATAGCCGATTATAGGCATGTCAATAGAAGGTAATGACCATGTAAACAGTAAAATTTCGTTTGTTTTCTTTGATTGGGGTTTAACGACGTTCTTCAGTTGATATCACTCACACCACGACGCGTCAGCCCAATGGATGAAGGAAACCATCCTCAACAACACTAGCATCAAACAAAGACAATACAGCACAATCACAAGACAATACAGATACATGACCAAACAGATCGGCTTCTTGTTGATCCTTGGCTCTTAGAGCACCGTGGCAACAGGCCCCGGGGGGGGGGGGGGGGGG
>JAQQZZ010030122.1:0-10777 GCA_030265115.1 Mopalia vespertina | reverse complement strand
CTACATACCAAGTTTGAAGTTAATCGGTGAATTTGTTTTCAAGCTAGCGTGTTCACAAACATTTGTGACGGAAGGACAGACGGACGCTGGGTAGCATTTCTAAGTACCCCCCTACTATAGTAGTGGTGGACAAAAATACCTTTAGCCACATTGTGCACAACATAAATATAACTTAACAGATATGGTGCTTTGTCCTGCATGCTCCTCGCTAGCTATCATAGTCACAGTACACAAATGTGTTACAACCTTCAGTCACAGAACACACCTATGTGGAACCTATCAGTCACAGTACACACATGTGTGTCACTCTGGACCCATTAGTCACAGTTCACACCTGTGTGGCACTCTGGATCCATTAGTCACAGTACACACCTGTGTGGCACTCTGGACCCATTAGTCACTGTCACAGTACACACCTGTGTGGCACTCTGGACCCATTAGTCACAGTACACACATGTGTGGCACTCTGGACCCATCAGTCTCAGTACACACCTGTGTGGCACTCTGGACCCATTACTCACAGTGCACACCTATGTGGCACTCTGGACCCATTACTCACAGTGCACACATGTGTGGCACTCTGGACCCATTAGTCACAGTGCACACCTATGTGGCACTCTGGACCCATTAGTCACAGTGCACACATGTGTGATACTCTGGACCCATTAGTCATAGTACACACATGTGTGGCACTCATTACTTACAATACACACACTATGTGGCATCCTGGAACCATCAGTTACAATACACACATGTGTGGCACTCTGGACCCATTAGTCACAGTACACACAGACTGTGACTGTGATGGGTGGCATACAGCTGTGGACTGTGACTGATGGGGGTCACACAGATACCTATTCCAGTAGAAACCAGCCCAATTGGTTTCACAGTTACACAACACACTTGCATGTCTAACGCCCATCACAGCCACAGTTGACAGACAACTTGCATAAGTTTTTCACTGTAAGATATGTATTCAGCTAAAATTAGAACAAACTGTAAAAGGTTCACTGGGTTTCTTTAAGTGGTATTTACAAGTCTAAAGCTCATATAAGAGGAAAGACTTGGTATGGATAACAACTTCTTGGTTTACTTGAGACTACATTCCTATCTCATTCCAGAGATCGTTTCCAAGTGATACTGGCCCATGATATCTGGTTGATTAATCAGTTGATTTTTTTAAAGCCATACTTCAGCATATTCCACTTATATGACAGCGGTGTACTTCCAAAGAGTTAACAAAAACACAACCAAATCAAACGTGAAGGATCTCTGGAATGAGATAGAAAGCATTGCAGATCTGATAGTTGAGATATGGATTACACCTTTTAATAGTTTATCAGAAACTTCATTCTTACATGTATCTCATTCCATAGGCATTGTCAGGTATCACTTGAAAACGATCTCTGGAATGTGAAACAAATGAAGTGTCCAATAACCTTTACAGTAGTAATCCATATCAAGTCCTTCCGTCTTACAAGTTAAGCGAGGTATACAGTCCTGAGCATGTAATATTATGCAACATGGTTTTGTACCTTTAAAAGACATGGCTGTGTTATAACATTGTTTGGGGGGACAATCTCCACGCTGGCTTCTCTGACCACCTCCTTTTTCATACAACTCATCTTAAACCCATAGACATCCTCCCAGAAGGTTACATGAGCCTGGTGCATGGAGTTATCATCCACACCAGAGAGGCTCATCGTACAGCGATCAGGAAATACTGGGGAAAAAATAACACTGCAGTGAGGAACACTCAAAATTCATTTACATTGACACTGGTTTTTGGTTTGTTGGTTTTATCAGGGTTTAACCTCGCACTCAAGACAATGTCATTCTTAAATTGGAGTTTGTCTTTCACTGGCAGTATAGTCTTTAATATTGACTCACCTTCTCAATCCTGAGTCAGGTGTTTGTATTTGACTGACAATTCCATGTCTAACAGTGATTCACCTATTCTAGCTTAAAGGGGAAGACAACTGATTTTCGACCTAAACTTAATATTATTACATATTTTCGAAGACAAGCATCTGTATGGCACATGCATTCGAGTAAGTATAGCCGTTAAGTAGTTGATTTAACAGGACTAAATGATACAACTATCGTGTTTTCGAACAATGACATCAGTTCCGCTATTTTTATTAACTAATTAACGGCTATACTAATCCTATTGCAAGTGAAATACAGATGGTTGTCGTTGAAAATATGCAATAAAAATAATAAGTTTAGGTTGAAATCAGTTGTCTTTTCCTTTAAGTGTTTGTCTCTGGTTAACAATACCTTGTCTAAAATTGACTCACCTAATCCATCTTGAGCCAGGTGTTTGTCTCTGGCTGACAGGACTGTGTCTAACATTGACTCAAACAACAAAAAATATCCCATCCATTCAGAGATGATAATATCTACCTGCAACAGTTGTAGAATCAAAAGGTAAATATATTTTTGCTAGACAAAGATAATTAGGGTAACAATATTTTCGTTATTTTTGGATATCATAGACAAAGATAAGTTAACTATAGTCTAGTTTGATTGGGTCTATGTTCTATTGAAGAGAGCAAAAAATATTTTTAACATTTATATTAAATTGGAATCAGCATCAATCACTATCAAATAATAGAAAATGAAACAAAATCTGAAAAAATATTTGGTTTTCAGACATATTTTGTCGTTTATACAGTAAATTAATCTGTTTTTGCTAATTTTGTTTGAAGAAAGCATCTGAGAATAATCTTAAAAACTGTTGAGATTGAAACAACAACAGCGCTGGTATTTTGTTTTTTAAATAAAAGTAGATAAAAATTGGATTGATATAAAATTTTGAATTATCATGGCGTAAATGTGAAATATTGAATTTTAACAGCTCAAGCTGAGTTTTTATTCAATCTGAGGTACCTGAGGATCACAGAGGGACTTGAACCTATGAGTGGTACATCTAAGTAGGATCAGTAGAATTAAACCAAGAATTAAACCAAGACACTGGCCATTTTGTTTTTACAAGGAATAATACTGTGATTCCTGGTGGCTGTTATCAGAGCGCATCTGGGCATCAGGAAGCTCATGGTGGACTGTTAAATTTACCAAATTTACAGAGTAGGATTCAGGGGAATCAAAGCACAGGTCTAGCATGACATTGACCAGAACCTAAAACAGCCTCAAATTCCCCCAAGACTACGCACACACAACACCCCTCAGCCAGCAGATCACCCTATCATTCAAAGGTTTGTTTGAATGGGGCTTAACATCATACTCAAGGATATGTCCAGGCCTGTGCTGATGGGGAGAACG
Organism: Mopalia vespertina; assembly: GCA_030265115.1. Classification (NCBI taxonomy): domain Eukaryota; kingdom Metazoa; phylum Mollusca; class Polyplacophora; order Chitonida; family Mopaliidae; genus Mopalia; species Mopalia vespertina. Next base: position 7,492 of record JAQQZZ010030122.1, on the reverse strand, counting down.
GACAGAACAGAACGGACAGAACAGAACGGACAGAACAGAGTTTCCCCATGGTCATGCAAACTTAGTTTAGGAGGACCGATTGATAGGTTTCCTAAATTGTTTACAGTCTTCATCTTCATTTGCATTTTGCTATTGATTTTGAAAAATTTTGTCATCCGATAATCAATGAAGATTGTACATGTATATTACAGCAATTTTGCTTTATTTTACACAAAGGCACATTTATGTATTTTAAAAAATCAGCAAATCAGGGGAAAATGCAAATGTTAGGTTACCTCACAAAATTTGAGAGGACCAATTTTAAGGTTACAGCACAGGCCTGTATGTCACTTATATGACGACTGATTGTCAACTTCACTTTTCCTTCCTTAACTAAGGTGAAAAACCTAAAGAGGCCCTATTCACGTACAAACTCCCATTTGCTGAAGCCACATCTGTTGACTTCCTTACATGTATATACCTCTGGTCCACAGAGGCACTAGAGCCTGGAGCAGTACATCTACATGAATGTACATGTAGGCTCAGCAGGCAGATGTGCTAGCCACTCAACCATGGTGGTGGATCTAACATTTGGTAGTGAATATCACAATTCTCTGTTACGATCAGTCTTACCTTGTCAACAGGAAGTTCAACATCTTCTAAGCGACCTTTGACAAAAGTAATTACATCTTCTAATCCATTTTCTCTGAAAATCACAAAAACATACCCATGAAAAATAATGAAAAGCAATCAGAAATTGCTTGACACAATGCAATAATGTAGCCTATGTAAAATAGTAGCCATGATTCCTGCCTAGAGCATAAAAAAACTAATAACAGTTAATTTACATAGTTTTATATTAAAAATTTTATTTGAATTTGATCATTTTTTTTCTTGGACATCTGCATCTAAAGGAATGCAGCATGCAAGTTTCAAAAGCCCAAATTAAATGAAGTTGTCAACCCAACTCTCCCAAAACACTAGTCTGGAAGATACCAATTTAACTCTCCAAAATTACTAGTCTGGAAGATGTCAACCCAACTCAACCAAATCACTAGTCTGGAAGATATCAACCCAACTCACCAAATCACTAGCCTGGAAGATACCAACCCAACTCCCCGAAATAACTAGTGTGGAAGATACCAACCCAACTCAATCAATAATTCTCCCATGTAAATGAAATTGTTGACAACTTCTTTAATCCACAACTTAATATTCAATCTAGTAGAAAAGTGCATACTTAACTATATCCATGGCTTGATAGATGACATCTGATTGGTCAACAGCTATGACCTGTTTGGCCCCCGCCCTTGCAGCAAACATGGAAAGGATTCCGCTTCCACACCCCACATCCAGAACAGTTTTACCTTTTATAAGTGAAGGGTTTTGGAATAAAAAATCTCTGTAACTCTCAGTCCGAACTTTGTCCTATAAAGCATGATGTTATTAAACATAGTGTATATTTAGTTTGAAAGTTGTCAATATTGTGATGTACTTGGTATAATTGATTGATTCATTGATTGGTGTTTTATGCCGTGCTTAGGGGTATTTCACTTATATGAATATTGTCTATTACAACAATAATTGACACTATCACAACCATAAAATGTGAAATGTTTTGATACTGTTGGAAAGTTAATCTTCCTCTAGTGCTAAGTAAAGACAGCATTGCTACTCTTCAAACAAATTGCCCTTTGCCAAAGTGCCTACTGGATACAAGATTCTAATCAACATTGTTAAGCATACATACACATGAAATGTGCTTATAGTATAGATTCATATATGTCACAAGAATTGAAAGCAAGGGCTTAGATAGACACCCGTCCAAATGGACACCCTGAAGTGAACAATTGCCTCATTTGGACACCTTGTTTTAAGAAAATTTAACACCCAGTTATCTGAAATGTGAAGCAAAATGACCATTTTGGACACCATACTTTTGATTTCTGACTCAGCCCCTGATTGAATGCAATGAAAATCTTGAAATTTCAGCAAGTGAGAGACTATTTTGATTTATGAAAAGAGTGTTCAATCAGCTTTTTTTGCATTCGATTGGGGTTGCACATTGTGGTTGGATTGGGGTCTAACATCATACTCAAGAGTATTCCACTTGTATGACCACGGATTGTCCACTTCTCACTCTACCCTACCTAAATAAAAACCATACAAAAATATACCCAAAAACCCATAAAAACCAATCCCATGATTGTCGGAGTGTCACAACATAATGATAATGAAGGTGTTAAATGTGGCCAGAAATGTCTGCCTTTGTGACCCTAATAAAAATGTCTTGACTCATGATTAGAGGACTCTTATGCATCATCCCCTCGTCAATGTTTAGACAGGCCTGTGCTGTTGGGGAGAACTGACAGAACGGGGTTTCCCCATGGTTATGCAAACTTAATTTAGGAGGACGGACCTATAGTTTTATCAAATTGTTTGCAGTGTAAGTCTAAATTTTCATTTTGCCACTCATTTTGACAAATTTTGTCATCCCATTATCAATTAAGATTGTATTTTAAAGCAATTTTGCTTTATTTTTCAAGAAGGCACATTTATGTATTTAAAAAATTAGCAAACCTGGGGAAAATTTAAACATAGGTTATCTCACAAAATTTTAGAGAACCACTTTTAAGGTTCTGCCAGAAAAGATTACAGCACAGGCCTGTAAGATAAAACAATGTGCCATGGCAAAACAATGTCTTAGCTTATTGCAGTACAGGAAAATGGCTGACCTTGAGCATTTCTTCATGGATACTGAAATGAGCATAGGAACTAAAATAGGCCTGGTCTTCCTCCAGAGTGAGTGATTGTAATGGTGCCGTCGTCTTACAGTTCTCAGAATCCATTAAAACTGTCTGCGCTAGATTTCTGAAGAAAAAAAAAATTTAAAAATACCAATACAAATATCTCCGTGACATTTAAACTTCATGTCATTTGTCATAAAAAAAAGCTGAATTCTAACTTTGATAGAAATCAGCAGAGGTGATAAAAAAAAGTACAGATTTTGTTTGTATGACGGACATTTAACACAAAACTTAAGGTTATTTCATTCCTAATGGCATGCCAGCCCAATCAAGGTCAATGCCAACAAAGACAAGACAGGACAATCACAAGGTGTGGTGCAAAACAACACAAACAGATCGGGTTCTTGTGGCCCTCAGCTCTGAGAGCACCATGGCAACAGGAACCTCCTTTCAACAATATGGATAAAGGGAGGAAAACTGATGAACAAACAAGGGGTAATCCGACAGTAGTCACTAGTCTCCTGCGCTTCCACCTGTATTAACTAATTTTTAACATCTGTATTAACATCTACAGTTTGTATTATCAGTCCATTAACTAGAGCAGTGAAAGCTTCAAGAGACCATAGCATTGTATACCAGCAATGAATCTCATACTTTTAACCCGTTGTCTATTTATTAGACAGAAATGCTGGGTAATTTTTTGTAAACATAAATTGGCACAACTGAATTGTATGGTTGATATTGTTGAAGTTTTGAACCTGTTCAACTGCACAAGGATACTTGAGGTCATTTCCCTCATATGATGATGTGTGAGCTTAATGGGTGAAGGAAACCATCCTGGGTACTGATTACAAACAAAGACTACAATGGATCATTTATGAGATGCCAAAGACACGACAACAGATCCAGTACTTGTTGCCCCATAGCTCTGAGTTTGTTTGATTGGGGTTATTACCATACTCAAGGTTATATCACTCACATAATGACATGTCAGCCCAATGGGTGAAGGAAATCGCCACAGGCAACAAACAGAGACAAAACAGGACAAATACAAGACAACCCGAGGACGTAATACAAAGACATCACAAACAGATTAGCTTCCTGTTCCCTTTAGATCTGAGAGCACCAGGGCAACAAGAAGCGCCATTTTAACCAACGGCAAATTAATAATTGCTGTCACAAAGGTTAATAAGTATGTTATGCAAGGGCCAATAATTGATGTTTTAGAAAGTTAAATTTACATAGGATATGACAAAAAATAGATTGAAATAGAGACCTTAGTGTTTGTAAATCCTGCATTGCCCTGATCAGATCATCCTCAGCAAGTTTAGCACGGCTTTCAGAATCTCTTAATCTTCCACACAAAGACTCATATTCTGACTTGGAGAGAGTTATCTCCCCTTCCTGACTGTGAGCCCCAGGAGGCTTGTTTCCTTCAACTCTTTGCAATCCCTCAACAGCACTTTCCAAATCTAACAAATATCAAATCTGCTGGATCAAGAAACTACGACATACATTTGCTCAAATTATAATCAATCACAAACTTGTCTCCGAGAGTTAGTAGACATGGTGGAGATCATAGCAATAATTAAATATTTTTCCAAGTACATGTATGGTACTATTGATTAAACAATTTAAACATAAAAACTGATATCCATTCATTGTTGTTGTTTTTGTTATCATTTCTGGAATTACCAGACAACTTGTAATTACAAAATTATATTTCCAAATTCAGTTACTTGGTTTATTCTCAAACTTAAACTAAGATATCATGCATGCTTTATGAATGACTGCTCTCTCTAAAACGAACGAATAATTGATTGAGTGATTGGTTTACGTTGTGCTCAAGGATATTTTACCATTTGAACGTCGGAGAGGGAATTCAGAGGTAGGTGAAAGAATATTTATGGGATTTTTGTGCACAGAAAAAAATCAATGAAAAATCAGATTTATATTGTTTTTGCCTGGCAATAGCAAAGTGTTGATTTTCCCTCCCTGACATGGGTTTGCATAAATGGGATGTAGAGCTTAGCCCAAGGATAAGAATACAGATTGTGCTGCAGAGCATAGAAGAGTTATCTTATTATATGCAGGATTTTCCAAATCCTTGAAAAAAAGTTATGGCAAAAGTTACTACAGCTTCACTAAAATTACTATAGCTGCATGAAACTTATACCTGCTTGAATTTCCATAATAACAATACAACAAAACAAGAAAACGTAAATCACAGACTGCTTCATTTCATTTGCTCATTTGATTGGGGTTTAACATTTTACTCAATAGTATTTATCTTATATAACAAAAGATTGTCCATTAATTCCTTTTCTAAAATTGAAAACTGTGGCAAACCACATAAAAAACAACTCCAAGATTGCCAGAGCCACATGATAGGACTCCCTCAGATATCAATCCTCAGAACTGTACAACGATGTAAATATATCATATGTCCTATACATGTATGTACATCGAATGAGGATCAGATCTTATACCCATTAAATGTCCACAAGCATTAATAAAATCTTATTTTCATCTGACGAAACATGTCTTAAAAACCGGTTTCCATCAATTGAATTGTTGCTTTTGTTTTTTTATATGTAATTTAATGATAAAAATTGATTTAAAATGGTGAAAAATGTCACGCACTTGATTGGTCAGTAGCTTGATGACGTATGCGTATGGGGAAGAAGTCATTGTTCAAACCCCATACAGATACGTAACAACTCTTGGCGGGAAAATCTTAATTGACGTCAATGGCGTGATATCTATTAATTTAAACATAATTGTTTGTTATAATTTGACCCAATTAGCTTTATTCAATACCACAAATGACCACAACAGGCCAAAAAATAACCACCTTTTAACCACTAAACCAGGACATTCATATCACTGACAGTATTATCCTCTTACCATACTGCAGAAAGGGGTCATCAGGGTCTGTGGGTATCATGAATTCATCACTATCCCATGGGGGTTTACTGTGGGCAGATAATAAATTTTCACACTCTGTTGAACTGATATTCTGAAAACATAAAGACCATAATGTGTTACCTTCTCCATTTTTTTAATGCAGTTAAATCAAAATCATCTTATTTCCACAATTATATGTCATGAACAATCTCTTACAATACTTTTTCACCAGAAGTACATTCATTTTGTCCTTGTTTGCAAAGCCAGAGGAGTCTATTTTATTCTGGAAAACATATATATCATGGGCACCCAAAATAATGTTGATGTATAACTTTTTACATAATATTTGGGTTAAAATCAAAACCAGGAGGAAACCACATAATAATCATTACCAGTTAATCATTTCCGAGATTGCTGTAGACACACTTTATGCTTCCCTCAGATATCAGATCTATATTAACGAGGGAAATTAATCCTCAGAACTGTACACCAATTGAGTGATTGATTGATTGATTCATCGGTACTTTATGCCATACTCTAAGGTTTGACTTATATGACAGCGATATTTTCAAACAATTATTGACATAAAATGTGAAGTGTTTTAACAAAGTTGGAAAGTTAATCTTCCTCCAGTGCTAAGTGAAGACAGCATTGATAAACTCCAAACAAACTGCTCTTTACCAGAGGGCTCCCATTATTGAGAGCTGCCTCATAAAAAAAGGGAGCAAGTGACAATACCTTTTTCCGAATAAAGTTGACAAGTTTGATGAACATAAAACAGTCCATGTTGGAACACATCTTTAGAATATGAAAGTTGTGAGTGTTGGCAGAATGAGTGAGGGAAGCCTCCACGGAGTCTGTTACAGAGTCACAGAATAAACATTTTGTTGGCAGGCTGGTATCTGCCTCATCCTCCCAGGCTTCATCCTCACCTGTCCCCATCATATCATCATACTCATCATCATCATCACTTACTGTCCTGTCATAGTACCCGTCATTATCACTCAGACCTGTAAGAACAAGCAAAGTCAGGTAATAACTAGCTTTATTCACTCAAGGCTGGTAGGCTGATTGATTAATGGATTGCTTGAATGACTGATTGGTTGGTCAGTTGATTGATTGATTGATTGATTTGATTGATCAATTGGTTAATTGATTGATTGACAGGATGGCTGATTGATTAAATGATTGAGTGATTGATCGATTGATTGATTGAGTAAGTGAGTGGCTGCTTTGTAGGCCTACTTTATCATGTTTGGGAGTAGAACTCATCAAGTCAGTGCAGTTGTATTATCCCCATCATTTCCAAACAGCTGTAAGCTATAGTGTTTTCTATTGTATTTAAAACATAAATGTTAAATAAAGTTTATTCTATTTAATTGTATTTACTTCCCCTTAATTCTAACTGTAATGTATTATATCACCCAATTGTATTACATGTAGACTAAAAGTCTGGCATCCACAAGATGGTCTGTTCCATGTTTAAAAGTCTAGCGGCGTGCATTATGGATAATTTTCATGGCCGCTATTGTAAACAGCAATTGAAATCTTGTGGATGCCAGACTTTGACTTTGGATATTTGCATCCACAATGGGCATATGGAGCTATAATTAATACTAAATAGGATGTATAATTCAGGCCGATTACTCAACATCAAGTAATCCTCGATCAGCTGAGCGAAGTGGTTAACTTGTTTGAGCAGAGGTGGCCAAATCCTGACCAAAAAATCATTATCTATCGGCATAGCTCTTATTAGGTACGAATGAATAGATTAAGCTATGTGGAATTGGGACATCCGTCATCTGGTCACGTCATATTTAGGCCTTCTGATTTGAGGTGTGCTGTCCTATGCTTTAACA
>JAQQZZ010030111.1:0-10777 GCA_030265115.1 Mopalia vespertina | reverse complement strand
GGAAACCTCGTAAAAACCACCCCCGCGATTGCCAGAGCCACATCTTGTGACTCACTCATATACCTGAGGGTCGACAGACAGACTCGATCCTGTGAACGATAAATCGAAGTAGGCCCAGAAAGCGTAATCGTTAACCACTAAGCCACGGCCGTGGGCCTTACATGCAATGGAAACAAACCTTTGAAATGTACGTCCTGCAATATGTATGGAGATACTATCTTGCCATACAAAATATTAAAATATCAGCATGACAAATCATTTTTGTCTAAGCCCGTATTTACCATAATGTCAGGGGTTCATAGAAGTCCAGTTTAACTACCCTATTAAATGGGCTGTTTGGCTGGAGAATAAACTCAATTTGAGACATTCTTTTAACGCATCATTTTTAAAAAAACTCAATTCTTATGTTTATGTATGATAAAAATAAATAGTTGGGCATTACAAAAAGAGAAAAAAAAATTCAATATGACATTAAAAAAATGATATTTTTTTTCAGTAAAAAACTTAATATTTGGACGTCAATGAACCCCTGAATGTTAAAGCCGTTGTGTTTGTGAACAGCTGACGTCGCATCCAATAAGTCATTGTTCTCCGTTATATGGAGTTCGAGAAAAATAAAATACTGACATATCTTTCAAATTAGATGAGGAAAAACCCTGAAAACCACTGGCATTGCCCTTTAATCTCGAGTTGTTACGGATAATGCACAGTAAACAAGATAGTTGGCATAGGTTTACACTAGCCATTTTTATTGTAAAGACATATATACAAATGTCAATGTAACATGATGTACCTTTCTATGTATGCGTTAATTCAAACTACATGTACAATAACACTATTAAATGCATATATAAGCTTGACAAGTTTGTGTTGTTACATAAAGATCTGTTTAAATGTATCAACAAGCTACATGATTCTTTTACAGCTAAATTCAACCTAGACAACAATACTGTCTTATTTACATTGTATGTTGAACCAAAGGCTTGATCATCCAGAACATTTCTCAAATTAGCTCGAGGCCAAAGAGTCTAAAAATAGAAATGAAAAGGTAGAAGATTTAAATACCAGCAGTAATGCTAGTAGACTCAGAAAAAGCCATGGTATTGAACTGCTGTAGGCTCTTTAACATCATATATCTCACATCATATACATGTACAATGTAGATCATATTTAAAAAAAAGAAAAATTTACATACAAGTATATGTATATAGTAGTTTTGGTTACAATGTATATGTTCAGACCACACTGTATGAAGAATATTTAATTTAAAATTTAATATTATTTCTTTATCACCAAAAGTATGTACTTATTCTTTGTAATTTCATACAATACTATCAATATTTATTATATTATGTTTTTTTTATGTTTGCTTATTAAATGTTTTTACCATTTAAATCATTTCTCATAGTCACTAGTCTCATTGTGGACAAGCCAGGTGCATAAAGCAAGAGTTAATATTAGGGGATTTGTTTGCATATGTGTACATATTATGATTGTTTGTTTGATTGGGGTTTAACGTCATCATACTCAAGGGTATTTCACTTAAATAACGACGGATTGTCCACTTCACACTGTTCCTTGCCTAATTACAGTGTAAAACCTAGAGGAAACCTTGTAAAAACCACCCCCGCGATTGCCCCGCGTATAAGTGTATGATATATCACATTTGAGCTAATGCAACAAATAGTTTGTGTCGAATACTAGCCAAATTGAAGTCAACACATACATGAATACAGATAAAAGTATTCATTTAATATGATCATAATCAGCTGTTCTTGTTTAAATATTAGAGCTTCATTAAATTTTCAGCCCATCGTACAAAGAAAGACTGAACATCCCTTTGTACATAGAAAGTCTACAAAGCCCTCTTGTTCATAGAAAGTTTGCAAAGCCCCCATTGTACATAGAAAGTATGCAAAGCCCCCTTGCACACAGAAAGTCTGCACAACCCCCTTGTTACAGTATATAGAAAATCTACACAGCCCCCTTGTACATAGAAAGTCTGCACAGCCCCCCTTGTTCGTAGAAAGTCTACATAGCCCCCTTGTACACAGAAAGTCTGCAAAGCCCCCATTGTACATAGAAAGTCTACACAGCCCGGCTGTACATAGAAAGTCTGCAAAGCCCCCTTGTACATTGAAAGTCTGCATAGCCCTCTTGTACAGGAAGAATGCACAGCCCCCTTGTTTGTAGAAAGTCTGAACAGCCCCCTTGTGCATGTACATATAGAGTCTGCACATCCCTTTGTACACAGAAAGCCAGCACAGCCACCCTTGTAAAGAGAAAGTCTGCCCTTTTACATAGAAAGTATGTACAGTCTCCTTGTACATAGAGAAGTATATGCATGAAATTATGCATAGCTATATGTTGTTTCTACAACATGTATAATATCATGGTCTGCTATTCATTTGAATGTTGAAATAAACTTTATAACTGACAAGGAAGGTATTTTATATTAAAAATGAATGTGAACTTCAATGGCAGCAACAACAACAAACAAATCTAATGTCTTGTTATGAACCATGTGTGAGTACAAATTATTGATTTCAGTATTTATAAATCTGTATTAATGTTGCATACAATACTTCTGAAGGAAGCTGTGTAAATAAAATCCAGGTAGTAACATGAATCTGTAGTGTATTAATACATGTATAGCACAGGTGACAAAGATACATGTAGAGTATGACAGTGGGTTTGATGTTCATTGGCCTGGTACGTCATTCACACCTGGTAATAGGATCAGATGGATAAAGAGAAGTGAGCCAGGGAAGTAATTAGTGTTTGGTGTGATTAGGAAATGTGACTCACTCACACAGAAATATCGATATACATGTACATACATCTACGGAAGCCAGCATTTCCACCTTGATCAATGGGATAATATTATGTGTTTCAGCAAATGATGTGGTATGTAGCAGCTAATAATCAATCAGAGTTAATAAATCCTAGCATTGCTGTATTATACAAATTACCAAGAAAAATAATCAGCTGGAGAAAAGTTTGGGCCAAATTGCCCGTTAAATATGCATTGTGAGCTGATCAGTAAGCAGCACAATGACATAGCCCACTGACAGTACCCAAATGTTAAATTCACATTTAAATTTCTAACTTTAGAAATTAGAGCTGACTAGAATTAAATAGTGGTATTTTGAGCTATAAACCTCACACAATGTCTTATTTAAGCAAAAGACATGTGTATCAATGAAAAAAGAATGTTGAGGAAAATGTGTATTTGCTTGGCGCTCAACATCTCAATTGCCGTTAAACGTTTCAATTGGCGTTTAACGTCTTAATTGGCATTTAACGTTTCAATTGGCGTTTAACGTTTCAATTGGCAATTGGCGTTAAGTAGTTCAATTTCTCACACCACACCACCGAGAATTCCACTGATTATTAAACTGTAATACATGTACATTTACTGATATTATCTCATAGTCAATCTGTTCCAAAGAGAAGAAATTATACAAGTACTGTAAAGTGTATGCTTCAGAACTAAACATCATGATTTGTCAGCTAGAGACATTTGGTGTTCAATGAGCACGAAGCACAATATATAAATTTCACACTAAGTGACGTCACATGTGTCCATAATTTCACTGATGTAAAGCAAATTTATCAGTTCCTCAAATCTGTGATGTTAAACTTATATTAAAGCATTATTTTGGGACATTTTCAACAAGGTTACTGATGTTATTAGACTAGGGTAACTACTTTATCATCAACCCAAGAATGGCCAGACTGCCTGGTCCCCATTCAAAAGCAAGTTTTTTTAATTCTGTCTGCGTGCCTGTTCATTTTGCATGTTATTATACAATACCATTCCCTGGATATTTTACCTAAGGTACTTGTCTTTTAAAGCTACATGTATATATATACCAACACAAAATCAGTTGAAGACATTATATTTGCCCAATTTAAGGGCTTTTTTGTTACTCAACATTATTACTTACTACTTCCAAAGATTACTTACTACCAAAAGCATTCATTTACATTTGTGATGTAGGGTTTTATAACAAAAGCTCAGCAGCTATTAAAACTGTAAAAGCAATGTTGATCTCTACTGTTGAAAAAACTTGAAAATGTCTGTATTGTGTTCCAGTCCAGTATTGTGCTGAAATGGCCTCAACACTGGCCAATAATCCATACAGTATATAAGATTTCACAAAGCTTAATGTAAGAACTAGGTCCGTCAAGTGCCTTGTGCAAGCTAAAGAATAGTGTTTAATACATTTATCAGAGTACTGCTAGTAGCGTCACATCCATTTCTCTTTCATAATAACAATGCATGGCCTGTATGAGAGGCACTGATCAAAACCCATCAGCGCATTTTCTCCAACAACAGCACACCAAGATTGGATTTATGGCAGACATATCTAGCCAGTTGTTGTAAATTCCATCACTTGGTCTCATTTAGGACAGAAATCACATATTGGAATTCAATAGTGGCTCACGGCAAACAGGCGGATTTAAAGCTCGGCTGCGCCATCTCATATACAATTCATTACATAAATGCCCGCTTAATAGCTCTACCTATCCCTCATGAATACCACGGAATATCTGAGCCATACGGACGTTCCATTTTACAGAAATTACCCTCGAGGTACACATAGATAAATTTGTACCAATAGCTTGCATTTCCTTTTCATCGTTCTGGTAATATTGGCTCTAAAGGCCACATCATTCTAGTCTTTTGTAAATGGTATTTGCCTTGAATAAGAGTCTTTAGGAATGGCTGCACAGTACTTTCTGTGTTGAGACAAACACTGTGACAGAACATAAAACAATTTACAAATTCTTGCACTTTAACAATAGCACTAGATGGGTCATCAGTCACCCCCTGAGGCGGGAAAGTCTTGCATTAAAATGAACATTGGGAGCATGTCCCCTCACATGAAATGCCCTATAAAGGAGGGACCTTACAAATGACCTTTTTATTCCTATCTTCCATGAATGAACAAATGTTTCTAACTGAAATGCCCTATTACCAGAGGGACTTTGTTGCAATCTTAAATGCGTACAGATTGGAGACTTCCAATGCTTGTAAAGCTCTACTAACATAGGGGCTGTCACAACTTAAAGTGACCTATTAAAGGAAGGCTTCAACACAGCCTGAATTTACCCAATCAACTGAGGGTATTTCTCACAGACACAATAGACTTATTTTATCACAATCTAAAAAACCTTTATTAACAAATGAACTTTTTCCCAGCCTGGCATACTTTTTCAGCATGAGGATTGTATCACAGCTTAAAGAACCTTGTCACAGCCTGGAAGCCCTTTGAGACAGAGGGACTTTGTCACAGTTAGGCATGTTCAATGAGCAGAGGGAATGCCGAACCCCTGCATGCCTTTTCTCAGAGGGACTGTCCCATTCTCATCCATGATGCATGCCATTTTAACAGAATGACTTTATCAAAGCCTGGGATGCTCTTTCAACATAAGGACTTTATCACAGTGAAGTAACCCTCAACATAGGGACTTTGCCACAGTCTAGAATGTCGTTTAAACAAGGGGGTTCTGTCTTCCTCTTGAATGTCCTTTCTACAGAATTTTGTCACACCCTTGAATGCCATTTCAAGAGAGGGTCTCTGTCACAACCAAGTATGCTCTAAGTCTTTCAAGAGGGGGAACTTGAATAACCACATTAAATAGAGAATTGTTCCCAACCACAAATTTTCCATAGAGCAATGAAATTCAGACAGTTTTTGAAAGTAGACTTTTGTTTAGCATAACTTTATTTAATTCATTTTAGACTTGCCTATGAAAGCCATTTTTGAAACAAAGATATTCTACTTTTAAAATTTATTCATAAATGTATTCCAATTATATTTTAATTATTCATATGTATGTTTTATTTCGCAGTTCTTACAGTACATGTTGCAATGCAGTCTTAGAAATTAACCCACCTTGCAAAGCAAATTTACCGGAAAAAATCTTCATCAGTTTACTTTAATCAAGCTCTTCAATAGAATTGAACAACATTCTTTGGTTAAAAATATGTATTTAGGATTGATATGAACAGAATACCATCAGTTCATTGAGTGGATAAGTTAAAGACAACTATGCAATTACACTTAAAGTACTATATACATCAACTGTAGCATGCTAGATAAGACAAAGTCAAATAATCTCCAAACTGCACTGGCTTGTACAGAGATATTTGGGGTAATATAAAACTTATGCCAAAGCTAGCATATGGTAGTTTAGTCATTCAAGTCTTCTGACATGATTCCTCTATATGGTATTGCAAAGAACACAAGAAATACAGTTCTTTAAAATGTGGAGATGTGGTAGAAAGATTGCTAGATCACAATTAATCACAGTAAACACTCAACTCTTTATTCTAGAGCATTCCTTTACACTGCTTTATTCTGGGTTGTAAACTCTTCAGAACTAAATCAATAGCAGTCAAAGAGAGTAGAATGAGGAGAGGAATGTGTGGAAGCAGACAATGACAGTCACCTTTACACACATCATTCAAATACAGATACACAAAGAGCCAATGAAGAATGATTTTATAAGGGTTTCCTCATCTACCAGATTGCAGAGAAAACCTTGAGTGCTAACCTTAACTTGGTCCAGTCAAGGAACCTGTACAAAAGCCGCCACTTTCTGAACATTGCCTTGACATGACAGAGAAGCCTCTTCTCTCTCAACCATTCCACAGCATAAATGGTGGCAGCTGGACATTTATGAGGACTGATGTGTTGAATCAAAGTAATCAGACAGAAATTCAAGAAATGATTCAGCTACGGACTGTCCAACTGAATGAATGCTTTTGAATCAATATATCATGTCACCCTTATTTTATTGATGTGATAGGAAATAATTATACAGCACCATTGATCAAAAGAGAAAAAACAATGATCAGTCATCAGGGTTGTCATTAAAACCCGGTAGCCCTAGGTCTACCACCAGGTGATTGACACCATACCCTGGGTGTTTCAAAAAATCTTCTAAAATGTTTTTTACTTTTTTTCCACAAAAAATAGGAAAGAAGAGAAGAGGGAAGTCCTCTACACACATCACAATAGCTGTGTCCTCTAACTGCTAGGGTTGTTAGGATTCATCGTGGATATCTACTGATATCCATGAAGTATTGTTCAGTGTCCAATTTTCATTACTTTCTAAAAAGCGCATTTTCGACAGTCTGGTCTTTATCCGCCCTTTGTTTCAATGTGATTTATTTGCAAAATTTGAGTGCCCGAATTTTATTTCATAATGATTTTTTGTATTTGTTCAAAATGTTAGGCATATGGAATTAAATGCATTTTAGAAAATAGAAAATTAATTTTATATCGCCTAACGTTTTAAGCCCTTCACTTCTACATTTGTTCCTCGTATAAAGAGTCTGTTATCCATCAGGTGGTACATTTGATAAAGTACCAGTTGATAAAGATTATTTGAGCCTTGCAACTTTGACCCCCCCCCCCCCAAACCAAGTCCTCACATCTAAAGCATGCAGCCACCTGTCAAGACCCATACATACGGGTGTTTGTGTAAGTAGAGACAACCCTGGTCATAAATAATTATTATTTTAATGACAGAAATTCAATACATTCTATGGTCTCATAATACAATGTATATGGGTCAACTTCTTCTCCTGATATAAGTTATAACATACATATTTATGTCATCTAAAAAGGTAGTGAAAAATCAGCAGACATAGGTGAGGGAACTAGTATGAGTTCAATTGAAATCATTATTGGTGTGTTTTTAAAATACAATCATTTGTATGATTGAAAATGCTTTCCAAATGGATGTAAATTTTCAACAAAAAGAAATCATATGAAATCAGTGTGTCTCAGAGGCATGATATAAGTAGTGCAATAATTTGCTGTGAGGGATACTGTGTCAATCCAGCCCAAGATTGTTATTCATGGATACACATAACTACAAGTAATACCATTGTTAAATCACAATGGTTTCTACAACATTTGGTAACTCCTGTGCATGTATCATGTTGAGATGCCATATCTGAAGGATGTGATTGCCACCATTTGAAGCTGGGCAACTGTAGCACAAAGAATTTAATGTGGGCAGTCATATTGACTGACAGCCTAGTCCGCTTCTGAAAACTTCTAACGTCAACAGTCAGAATTTCTAAACAATGTTCATTACAAGCAATGCAGGTAACCAGGAACACAAAGCTATATATACGCTTTCTTAAAATGTTTCTAAACATTTGTTTGGCACACAATATTGCCTTCATAGCATACAAGTAGATATACCAAAGTCACACAATGAATTCAATTATCTTTGATACCCAAGTTTAAGTACAGTCTAATAAATGCTTGTTTTCTGTGTTTAATTGGGGTTTAATGACAAAATCAAGGATATTTTACTTATATGATATGACGATGGAGTATCCACTTCTTACTCTGCCTTACATAAAAAAGGTGGAAAACCCAAAAGAAAACTTAAAAAAAACCACTTCTTCAACAGCTGGTGCCATGCACAGTGACCCTAGGTCGACTAGGGGGCTAGAATGTGTTAATGTAATATCAAAGGAGGTCTTAAATGCTAACCAATGAACCATGGTGGAGGGCTTTGATGAATGCCTTCTGATTATTTCTGAATTTACTTTCTGACATAGCCCCTGGTGATGAAGACTCCTTTTTTATGACAAAGCAAAGACAGAAGAAAACAGAACTAGGATGAGTGCGCAATACAAAATACTTACCTTTCCACATGATTCAGGGATAGATCATGTAGAACTAACAAATGATGTTTTCAAATCCTGATAGTCACTTTAACAGAAAAGCACAGCACATTGGTTAAAACATGTGACTGAGGAGATCAGGAGTCTGATTTGTCCATAGATAAAAGCACACGTAATTAATGAGACAGAAAGCGAAGCAATCAGATAATTGTAATTCAGTCCCTGTGATCAAAACTAATTAGAGTCAATCTGATTAGGATCAAGCCACAGTTACTTGACTGATAATACCTTATAGGTCATTTGATGGTCAAAATGAAATGTATGGGTAAATACCCTAAAGAGTCAAAGTACTAACAGCGCATACCCCTAATCCTGTGTTCTGATTGGTCATCTGTGTGCCAATCTATTCAAAAAACAAAACACAGTAGTGATCTCCAACTACAATACTGGGCAGTCAAAAATGTATACCATCAACTGATCCACAATACAACTACCTATTGTTGCTCATTGAAATGCCAATTGGAGAGTTGAACAATAATTCATCTTAAAATCCCAAATAATTTGTAAGTATTCTTGACATGGGATCAAAATGGGACAATGATGATTCTACCTTGGAATGTATTGGACCTGTCTTCATTACAACTGTCCTACATATACATTATGGGACAATGATGAGTCCAGCTGGGGATGGAAAGGATCTGTCTACATTACAACTGTCCTACATATACATTATGGGACAATGATGAGTCCAGCTGGGAATGTTATGGACCTGTCTTCATTACAACTGTCCTACATATACATTATGGGACAATGATGAACCCAGCTTGGAATGTTATGGACCTATCTTCATTACAACTGTCCTACATATACATTATGGGACAATGATGAACCCAGCTGGGAATGTATTGGACCTGTCTTCATTACAACTGTCCTACATATACATTATGGGACAATGATGAGTCCAGCTGAGGAAGTAATGGACCTGTCTACATTACAGCTGTCCTATATATACATTATGAGACAATGATGAACCCAGCTGGGAATGTTGTGGACCTGTCTTCATTACAGCTGCCCTATATGCACATTATGGGACAATGGTGATTCTAGCTTGGAATGTATTGGACCTGTCTTCATTACAACTGTCCTACATATACATTATGGGACAATGATGAACCCAGCTGGGAATGTTATGGACCTATCTTCATTACAGCTGCCCTATATGCACATTATGGGACAATGTTGAGTCTAACTGGGGAAGTAATGGACCTGTCTACATTACAGCTGATGTACATGTACATTGTTATTGGACAATGATGAGTCCAGCTGGGGAACTAATGGACCTGTCTACGTTACAACTGATGTACATGTACATTGTTATGGGACAATGCTGAGACCAGCTGGGGATGGAAAGGACCTGTCTACATTACAGCTGCCCTATATGTACATTATGGGACAATGATGAGTCTAACTGGGGAAGTAATGGACCTGTCTACATTACACCTGATGTACATGTACATTGTTATGGGACAATGATGAGTCCAGCTGGGGAAGTAATGGACCTGTCTACATTACAGCTGATGTACATGTACATTGTTATGGGACAATGATGAGTTCAGCTAGGGAAGTAATGGACCAGTCTACATCACAGCTGATGTACATATACATTATGGGACAATGATGAGTTCAGCTGGGAAAGTAATGGACCTGTCTACATTACAGCTAAATTCATGTTTGATTGATGTTTAGGAGAATTCATTAATATGACAGGATGCCAGCCTAATTGATGAAAAACCCATCATAGAGATGGTTGGCAACTCACAATGATGAGACAGAATAATCCAAGATGCAGCTGACACTTTAGATAATCCAGGATTAGACATATATATCTTTAATATAGAGCAAGCCATACTTTTCGTCGAAATTTTCGGGAATCTAATTGGATTCCTGTAATTTTACTTTGCGGGAATCCACCAGAATCCATTATATGTTGTAAAATTACGGTAATCCAAGAATCTATTAATCTGATAAATTTCCAATTCAAGAGATAAGATTTGCCATTTTAATTAATGTGTTTACTTAAGTTACTTCTTCAACATTGGCCCTCTGGCTAAGGGC
>JAQQZZ010030100.1:0-10777 GCA_030265115.1 Mopalia vespertina | reverse complement strand
TAAAGCCAGGCCACTTTAATCAATGTGTGTAGCGGGGTGTATCACTTGATACCATTATCTCAGCAGATCATTCCAGTTGTTTTGGATGTCAGTAGACCATCCATTTATTGGTGATGAAAATTAGCGGCATTCAGTTTTATCCGTTGGCTTACTCAAAACAGTCTGTAGACCACAGCTTACAGATCCCCTGGCATCGAGACACCCGAGCAGTTCGACTACTAAACATCGTGCATTATCTACTATCAATATCCGCATGAATTGTGGACAGATTGATATTTGACTGTAAAAATCATTTATTCAGATTGTGCATCGAATGCCTGACGCCTCCTGACTAAGGAGCATACGGAAACCGATCTATTTGTGAAACTATGGACCAAAACTATGATTTGCATGTTATTTTTTCGATTTTAAGTAATTTGTACAAATCGATCCCATCTTCGTCTATGGAACCACTTGTTGAACCAGGCATCGCTTTTCATACTCAGTATTATTTTTCCCCGGCATTATGACATTCAGGCACCTGAAAGTTAATATGTGAATTTGATGAGACAACTGTTTTTTTTTCTCTACAGCTGTTATTATATCAAGATTACTCAATATCAAGGATTAATCTAATCAAGAATTATATAAACATCTGCGACATGACATATTCTCATAACTCACGTGCCAGTTTCAGCGTTTTACCAGGATGTATCATAATATATCGTACAATAGTCCGCGTAAAACTTGATTATCATAAAATTGGTCGGAAATAATGTACGTAGAGTTTGAAATGTGAAAATAATACAACAAACTCCAATGCTCTGAATGACTTTTGAAGTTCTGTTGCAGGTATTTCCTTAAATTGGTCTTTCATTTAAAGACACATATGAGACAGATCCGTCTCTGATCCTCGGCAGTCCATAACATCCACATCATGGTCATTGAACACATTACAGTCACGGTTAATAATGGCTATTGTAAATAGCTTCTGTCTAAGGAATCAATAATATTCAGTTGTGGATGCTTTTTGGTTTGTTTTGTTTTTTGTTTTATTTCCTATTTTTTGTTTTGGTTTGCTTGTTTTGTTTTTTGTTGGTTGATTTTTGTTGCTGTATTTTTCATACTCTGTCTACGTTTCAAACCAATAATCGATAGTCAAAGTAGGATCTTATCTTGTTTAACCAGATCAATAGATCAGTTGTCGATATCAATAAATGAACTAGCAATATCAGTAGAATCTATGTCGACATCGTTCACGCTGGCTTAAGCGTTGATTGTACTTCCGTAAACATTCAGTCTTACATGATCTACCGGCCACTAAGTAGGGGCCCATTATACGAACATTACGTTCGACATAATTGGAGTCGAGGGAAGTTTGCAGGGGACTTATTTGATCCTTGCAAGGCGGTTCTCTGATCACAACATTCGGAAAAGTGGCGCCTTGAAATGACTTGACATACGTTTATCCATTGCAACGTTACTAAAAAGATAACGATTCTCGAGTGTGTTTACGTCAGACGTCGACTTGCAACGCCTACTTTTTGATGTCTTCGCTGCTTGAGTTTATCACAAAGTAATACGTGCAGAGTAACAACATACTTGATTTATGAACAATTTAAATATGTTAATACTGCATGGCAAATGAATGTGAATTACTCCAATACCCCAAAATGCCATCTAAAGTTGATGAGGAAAAGCAGCTATGAATTAACATGTATGGGAAATTTGAGGATCTGGTAAATGAGATATGTATCATACATATAAAATAATGTTTGTATCACAAATAAACCCCAAAGCGTTGATTAGCGGCCAAACACATTAATTTCAACCTCTTGCTAAAGCCCCTATAACTATTATCAATAGCTTTTTGCAGTGAGACGTTATTTTCGTCAATAACGTTATTCTACTATCAAGTGTACAGAAACAAAGGTTAATAAACTTTTTTCTGCTTATAGATTGGGCTTATCTAGGAAACCGGAAGTGCGAAACTCATATAAAATTTTTGTATCGAGTTCAAACGGTAAATACAATAACACAATGCCTTATGTGACGCACCATTGTGTATCGTGATACTTCCAGCCTCTTCATTCCCCACCCCTGATTCCTCCAGCCTCCTCATTCCCCACCCCTGATTCCTCCACCCTCCTCATTCCCCACCCGTGATTCCTCCAGCCTCCTCATTCCCCACCCGTGATTCCTCCAGCCTCCTCTTTCCCCACCCGTGATTCCTCCAGTCTCCTCTTTCCCCACCCTGATTCCTCCAGCCTCCTCATTCCCCACTCCTGATTCCTCCAGTCTCATCTTTCCCCACCCTTGATTCCTCCAGTCACCTCTTTCCCCACCCCTCATTCCTCCAGCCTCCTCATTCCCCACCCGTGATTAATCCAGCCTACTCTTTCCCCACCCGTGATTAATCCTTCCTCCTCTTTCTCCATCCCTAATTCCATCAGTCTCCCCCTCCCCACCCCTGATTACTCCAGTCAGCTCTTTCCCCAACCCTGATTCCTCCTGCCTCTTCTTTCTCAACCCGTGATTCCTCCAGCCTCCTCTTACTCAACCCGTGATTCCTCCGGCCTCCTCTTTCTCAACCCGTGATTCCTCCAGCCTCCTCTTTCCCCACCCGTTATTTCTCCAGCCTCCTCTTTTTCCCCCCTGATTCTTCCAGCCTCCTCTTTCCCCACCTCTGATTCCTCCAGCCTCCTCTTTCCCACCCCTGATTCCTCCAGTCTTCTCTTTCCCCACCCGTGATAGCGTGTGCGTTTACTAATCCTACATCCATTTACCGTTAACGGGATCGAGTCCGCCTGTCGACCATCGGGTATATGAGTGAGCCACACGATGTGGCTCCAGCAATCGCGTGGGTGATTTTTACGAGGTTTCGTCCCGGTTTTCCACCATAATTAGGCATTGAACAGTGTGAAGTGGACAATCCGTCGTCATATAAGTGAAATACCCTTGAGTACGACGTTAAACTCCAATCAAACAAACAAACAAACCCAGGTGCTCTCAGTGCTAAAGGGGAATCCAGAAGCTGTTCTGTGCATGATGTCTTTGTATTTCCTCTTACATGATTGAGCATTGTCCTGTCTTGTCCCTGTTTGGTAACATTGGCATTGAGGGTGGTTTCCTTCACTCATCAGCCTGCCACCCTGTTACATGTATGTGAATGAAATAACCTTAAGTACATTTTCCTGCAATAAACCCCAAAAAACCAAACACTATTTACATGTTATAGCCAAAAGAAGGGACTAGGGGAACCTAGAATCGCATCTGATGTTAAGGCTTTGTATTTTCATCTTGTGGTAGTGCTGTCTTGTCAATGCTTCCAGTGACGTAGAGGGTGGTTTCCTTCATCCATTGGGCTGACACATCTTCTTATCCGTATGGGTAAAATAAGCTTTCATACATGTTAATATTCTGTCAAACAAACAGCAATACAAATGTACATGTCACATTGTGTGTACTCCTGCTGATCACCACTATTCAGCTTGCCCGTACATTGTACATCATAAAAAATTGGGCCTGCGGTCATGGCTTAGCGGTTAGCGAGTGCGCTTACTAATCCTACTTTGATTTACCGTTCATAGGATCGAGTCGTCTGTCGACCCTCAGGTATATGAGTGAGTCACACGATGTGGCTCCAGCAATCACAGTGGTGGTTTTTACGAGGTTTCCTCCTGGTTTTTCACCGTAATGAGGCAAGGAACAGTGTGAAATGGATAATGGGTCGTCATATAAATGAAATACACTTGAGTACAACGTTAAACACCAATCAAACAAACAAACATAACAAATATTTTTATGCGGAACTGTGTGTTGCCTATTGATGTACGGACACAAGCCTGGGCATACATGTACATGTACATAATATGGAAAAATACAGGAGAATATGACAAATCACACTGACAAAGACATGTGAATCTTAACAAAGTTAACCTTATTGAGTAGACTTGTAAAGACATTAATACTATCAAAGATCTCCTAATGGGTGTTCATTATACCACATGTACAATAGTCTGGGAGCAACCTGATCTATAGAGCACAAGGTTAATTTCAGTGTTACAGGTTTCTGGCTGTATCAGAGATTTTAATTACCTAAAATTTACTGGTCCCAGTGTATTCTCAATATCAGACTGTAAATAAATCACAGTACTAAAAACCATCAATCTCCTAATACAGTGTCTACCGTGGAATTTGGTCTCACAAATGCCAGCCTAAAACATAACATGGAATATAAGGTCAAACCCCAACCTTTGACCCTAGTCACAAGTCCATTACATACAAACTACATGCAGTAATTCTCTAAAGTTTATATAACAAGGGGAAAAAAATTATAGTCAAATTAAAAATTTTTGCTCTTCCCTGTAGTCCTCAATAAATAATTTTTCATAAATTTCATAAACATATGCATACTACATGTATTTTAACATTAATACATGTAGACAGTACATGTATATAAATATTAATTAGTTAAATCATCAAAGTTATTTAGATGTCCTTAATAAATGATAAAATAATGGCCAGTGAGCTTGACTAGTTTTTCAGATGGTTGCCCTGAGCTGATACAGGCTATGGACCAAATTCAATCTATTTAAATACATGTACATGTACTTTGAACTCTGTATGACGTCCACAAACTTCAATATATTATAACATTTTCTGCTCATTTTTCCATGAGCACATACAGTACATGTATAGCTCCCAGGTGCTCTCTGGCTCCGGCAATCGTGGGGGTGGTTTTTACAAGGTTTCCTCCCGGTTTTCCACCGTAATAAGGCAAGGAGTAGTGTGAAGTGGACAATCCGTCGTCATATAAGTGAAATACCCTTGAGTACGACATTATACCCCAATCAAACAAACAAACAAACCATAACTCGTGATGAAGTGCATATAAAAATGATTTTGCTTTTGACAGTGTCGTCAGTTTCGTAACTTTGGCCAGACGATGCCGCATCATAACATATAGTAATGGGGCTAATCTGGACAAGGATTATTTTAAATAAAAAAGGCTAATAAAATGTCGATCTTATCAACGTCCTCGCCCAGAATAAATTTCCAAATTCAGCCTTGATTGCCGTTCCGCCTTTCCTCATTCTCTAAACTTCCGGAGACTAGGCGCTCGCCCTTTTGTTACGTTTTGATGTTTTAAGTTTTAAATGGTTACCATAAAAATATATTTTTAAGCTTTTATAGTTTTTGTAGTTTTGCCAAAATATACGTAAGTGCTGCGTTCTTTTATCTAGGATTCAGTATCACTACTCTCTTCAATACAGTTGTATGGTTCTCTGAAAAGTCATATCAAAAAAACTTTCGAAAAACTTCAAAACCTCCAAAGTTGCACTTATATAAAATCAAATTCTTTGGTCGTAATTATTTAAGTCAGTGCTAGCACTTTTCTATCACGTACTAATGTAGAATGCATGCATGCACATCCTTGCCTAATCAGAGTGACTGGTGTGACACTAAGACCTATAAACTACAAACTACTTGTGTTACACTTGAATCATGTATCCGCCCCTGTATATGATAACATAAATCAGATTAATCAATCAATGTTTATTGAGCGGTAAACTATTCGTACAGTGCATGTAGGTCAATTAAAGTCTGAGAATACAATATGTGTCAAAATAATACCCCAAAAACCGTTTTTGTGCCCCTAAAATTGCTCCGAAGCCCTTTGCGGCAATGTAGGAATTCGGAGTTTCCTGGGCATAGGCGGCCCCCCCCCCCAATATTAATTTTTTTTTTTTTATGTCAGGCTTACTTTTGTTCGTCGTTTCCAATATGAACAATGGAAATTGCTTAAGCAACAAAATGTATGAGGAACTAACAATTAGCTTAAAAGTTCGTATTTGGTATTAAAGCAAAAAGACCATCCTTATCCACAAATTGGTTGACGCAAATTCCTTTTTTTTTTTCTTTTTTTTTCTTTTTTTTTTCTTTTTTTTTATCTTCTTTTTTCTTGCTGATCAGGTGCTGTTGAACTTTGGCGTGACTCGAATCTACAATTAACTGACATCCCATCAGGCGATAGGTCATTCGGAGAATCCAACATGGCGACCGTTAACGACCCAGCAGGGGGAAATGAACGAGTTCTAAGAATTTTCTATCCACAAAATTCTTACAAACCATCAGCGTCTCCAAGAGGTGGGGCAGGTTTCTTCAAAACGCTTTCAACACCTAGAACGTTAGTCACCTTAACGTTCGACATCTACTTCGCCAACAATTTCGACTGGGTCAAAGGCGGAAAACTACCAGGCCTTTACGGTGGAACGAAAACCTGTTCTGGCGGACGATCTACCACTGGTTGTTTCTCCACGCGTTACATGTTCAGACGACTCGGTGATGGGGAGATCTATCTGTACGCCCCTAAAGAACAGAGATCTGGTTTTTGTGACGATAACAAAGTCAAATGTAGTAAAAACAACAAAGGTCATTCCCTTGGTCGCGGTACATGGCGCTTCACTACAGGTGCATGGCACACGATAAGTCAGCGGGTCAGACTAAATGACGTCGGACAAAATAACGGCTATGTTAAGGTCTGGTATAATGGTGAACAAGTCCTGTACGTCCCAAATTTGAATTTCAGAAACACTGAAAACGTAAAGATTGATGGTATGTTTTTCTCCACATTTTTTGGCGGTGCGGACAGCAGTTGGGCTACACCGGAAGACACCTATACATATTACCGGAACTTCGTACTTACAACTTAATAGGACATGTGCACTTAAAACTTAAAACAACCATTACAAGGCCTGACACGCAAATTGTTGTACTGCTTTCAAAGTTTAATTAAACTAAAGTATCTTGTTGGACGATAATAAAAGGAGTTAATCTGTAATGCCTTTTTTTGTGTTGCGTTTATTATCAAAGCAAATGTGTTTGATTTTCACACTTCCTGATAAATCATTTGGAGACTAATCGTTCCCTTAATTCATCAAACCCGTTACATTCCGTCTTGTCCTGTTCAGTCCAGTCCGTCCTATTCCACCCGATTCCATCACCCATCGACTTTCATCGCGTGACACTTTGTCGATCCATATCCGGTTCCGTCTCACACCATCCCATCTTATTATTGCATCCAATCCAGCATAATCTACCCATTCCCATTGCATCCGAAACTAGTTTTCCGGCCGATTATTGGTAACAAAAGTACAGAGTCACCAAAAGCCATTCATCTGAAATAGTGCTGAGGAGTTAATTGGAGGACAGAAATTATTTGACTAACAACTGTCCTCTCTTCGTTAGGTTTGTAAGTATGTAAAGCCAATAATCGCAGAGTTTTCTCCCTTTTACCACTAATCTCATTGGATAATAGTCCAGATTATCAAATTTAAAAAAAACCTCTAAAATGGGTTCTTAAAAGATTTAAAGCGCTACGGATGGGGTTTTAATTGATAACAGTAGGGTATGTAGCAAGGGTTATTCTTTGGTCAGATAAAGTTTTATTGGAAATTTATAGAGCTGTCTCGAGCACTCACCAAGAGGGAAGGGAAATCCTCTGAAGGACACATGAGGGACACAAATAGACAGAACGCACCCTAATGCAATAAATATCACACTTAGCATAGTTTCAATGCAGTATGATTAAATACATCGGTAAATTATGACCTCCTTGTTTTGAACCAAGACGTAATGCTTTGCACATATCAACTCTAGGTTAAATCAATCCGCTTTGAAGAAATATTACGAAATTTCCACACACAAAAAAATAATAATGAATTTGATGAAGAAAAAATTATCTTTTCATGACGGGTTGATTGATTGGAGTTTAATGCCGTACTTAAGGTTATTTCACTTCCAATGGGTGAAAGAAACCACCCTCGACAACACTGGCAATCAACAAAGACAAGACAGGACAAATACAGGACAATCACAAGTCGTTATACAAAAACACCACAAACAGATCAGTTATTTCTAGTTTTATGTTTAGTGTGTCCTAACTAAAGATGTATATAGTAGTCGCGGTAGACGTGTATTGTTTTGGTCATCGATCTGATTCAAACCTAGTTAATTCCTATCTGTATACATGTAACTAAAGTTAATGTTTGGCTATTAACATGGTTCAGCATATGCAATACAAGCCAGATTTTTGTCCCCACCTTTAAAAAAAAGCACGAAAATGCGTGGACGGTCACGTGGTTTGATAAATGCCATTTTCTCTAATTACTGCAGCCAAAACCTCTATATTCAATTATAAATCGATGAGTATGAGGTTTATTTGTGAAAGAAACGAATTAATCAGAATTAGACTTGTACAAATCCGTATTCATTTCGAGTCGCTTGTTGATTTTTTTTTTTACTTTACCAAATATTCGTTAAATAAGTGTTAAATAGCAGCTTTACCAACATTGCAGAGGTAGTGAAAGGCAGCTATGCTAACAGGGCAGACAAAGACACGTACATGGATTTGGATAGTCGAATGCTAAAAATCTGACGCTAGGAGGCGCTGCAGCAACAATTGGATCATCCCTTATCAACATCCCTTATCAACATATCATAAGGCACTTTGTCGATACATAGTTTATATTTATACCACATGGCTATATCATTCATGCTCTTATACCAAGCCACCGTATTATCACTATATAGCTTTTGTTCGTCGCCAACTTGGACAACACGCTTCTTGTGACGCGGCGTTTCCGGTTAAGGGAGAATCCAGTGTTTCACTAGCCGACATTGTACCAGCGCCACCTGGCGTCCTAATATAGCATCCGGTTATCAAAATCCTAGATACCGAGTTATGTATCCATAATAGTCAATCATACAAATATTTAGAGATATATACAGGCTGAAAGGGCACATAATTGTGCATTTTCAAGTTTTTTCACTTACCGGGTATCATCGGTTCAATTATAGTACTCACCAATAAAATTTGATATACTGAACTTTCTGACACATTTAATATGCCAAACAAGACTTGAAATCGACCATTAGCTTTGTTAAAAATACGGAAATATGGTTCAAGTAGCTGTTGCCAACCCACCATTTTCCTTTCTTCCACCGTGACTGTAGACTTTAAATTTTAGCAAAAAAGGCCAGGAACTTACACTTTTTAGTCATGTTTTCCTAATAAAATGACACAGAATCTATTTGATCGGGATATTAAACCTGTATTAAACCGGAAAGTCTATTTAATTGAAGATTTGAGCGCTACTTCGAAATCCGATGTAGGCAATTACACAGTTTGCGACGTTTAAACGCTGTATAGCTATCCAAATTCATGTGACTAAGTCTGCAATGTGGGTAAAAAAGATCGGAGTTCTGTATCTCTAATAAGTCTATCATGTAATGTAGCCTTATCTAGAGATAGAGAGTTAAAGTGCACACACCTTTGTAATTTCAAGTTTAAGCACTTAGCGGCAGTCATGTGTTTAGTATTAGTAATGTCATTTAGCGTTAAATATACTGAGCTCTCTAGAACATTTTATAGGTAAAATTAGACAATTAATCGCCCAGTAGCTTCGTTAAATGTGCGGATATACGGTCCAAATGTTTGTTGCCAACCTGTCATTTTGCCTTCTTTTTTACCGTGAATGTAGACTTAGAATGGTAGCAGATGGGTCAGTAATTAAATTTTTTAGATACAAAAAAGAGAACGTTTACCTCATAAAAGGATTCAGAATTTATTCGATGGAGTTATTAAACCTGTATTAAACCGTTGAGTTGACTAAATTCATTGAAGTAATGAGCTCCGCATCCAAATCCGATGCGGAGCAACGACACGCATTGGATATGTAGCTGTAGCTATGGGTGAGGCTGCTATACTTGTCACTAACTCTGTAGGCCAAAACGAACAACTCTGCCGGAATGGAAATAGTTTACTCTTCGCAACACACAGTAGTCAAATGTCATACCAGATTTAGTCAAGCTACATGATTCGAATGTCTTCTCAATTGACATGGCATGACACAATTATAACACAAAGACTTTCGGCGGAGATACCCTTCCATAGTTTCTGGCTGTATGGAAAACCACTTTGTAAAGAACCAATCAAAATCTGAGCGAAGATTACAAAAGAAAGAAAGGATTTGTATATAGTCGATAATAAGTGAGAGCACTAGATCAGGTGATGTCATGAAAATTCCCCCAAAGGACCGTACATGACCCATTTGATTTAAACCCTCACTGTCTTACCTCCATAACATTGCGTATAGACCGCTTTGTGATAAACCAGGACCATTTTGAATGTCGTGATTGATATTCGGTAAATTACTAAAAATTGTGCGGTCGTCGCCAGCTGAATATATACACTGCTATATCATTCAGCTGTAGATCAATGTAATTTTTTTTTTACAGATACTAACACATTTATTTATTCTTCAATCAAAAAGTGTTCCATTTTATGTTGACCACATTACACATTTTAAATATTTTAAGCTCCTGGATTTTTTCGTTACATTTCCTAAAAGCAGAGTTCCGCCTCAGGAGTACCTGGTTAAGATGGAGATGGCGAGGGTTTATCTCAAAGTTGCAGTTTGCGTGGAAAACAAGATGGTACTTGATGGTTGAAAATGTGCATGACCGTGATAAATAGGTCAAATCAGTGCAAGTTTTATAATATACGTCGATGAGAACAGGCGCACTAAAACTTCTGAATCATTTCTAGTAACCGGATAAATAAAGCTGAAACAACTTTAGATGTGCGTCATTTTTGTAGGCCTATATATGAAAAATATATATAATCCCGGTGCAGGCAAGCAAATTTTTCTCTCTTCATTTAGAAGAAATACTTTTCTGTTATAAAAACAAATACCTTGTTTAAATTAATTTGTTAATTAATATTTTATAGGTC
>JAQQZZ010030089.1:0-10777 GCA_030265115.1 Mopalia vespertina | reverse complement strand
AAGTACAAAGAATCAGTGTAAAGTACAAAGAATCAGTGTAAAGTACAAAGAATCAGTGTAAAGTACAAAGAATCAGTGTAAAGTACAAAGAATCAGTTTAAAGTAATGCGAATCAGTGTAAAGTTATAAGCATTAGTGTAGAATCAGTGTAAAGTTATTTATCATTAGTGGAGAATCAGTGTAAAGTTATTTATCATTAGTGTAGAATCAGTGTAAAGTAACTACAACTAGTGTGAAATAATGAGAACCAGAGTACAGTAATACAAATTATTTTTAAGTAATGAGAATCTGTGCAGAGTAATCCGAATGTTCTTGTAACTCAAACTGGATTTTTACAGAAAATTTGATTTTTTTTTTAAGACTGACATCCTTTACTTCCTTCTTTGAAGTTAATTTACCAGTGCCTTTATTAGACACAATCTGGCCAATGGCTACAAACATTTTTCCAAGAACGTTATGTAATAACTGCTGTGAAACACATAAAGCTTAAACTGATGCAGCTAACATCTCCCAATGGTGGTGTTCAGTTGTATGGTCATTGAATCACGGAATGAATAAAGTCTAAAGCATTACAATGATTGCTCTTTATAACAACCTC
Organism: Mopalia vespertina; assembly: GCA_030265115.1. Classification (NCBI taxonomy): domain Eukaryota; kingdom Metazoa; phylum Mollusca; class Polyplacophora; order Chitonida; family Mopaliidae; genus Mopalia; species Mopalia vespertina. The sequence goes on along the minus strand of JAQQZZ010030089.1, from coordinate 10,179 downwards.
CATTTCTAATAGACTTAATTTAGGCAATAAGATATTAAGTATATCATATTTGTAATGAAATCCTGTAATATCTTTGGGTATCCATATGGTATCAATTTACCTGGCTGACTAATTGACGTTTACTGCTATGAGTTTAGTTGTCAGTTTGATTACTAGGTGTGAATGTCCTTTAGACCAAGAAAATTTCACCCCCAAAAAATTTGCCATTAACATAATACAACATATATTATTTTCATGAGTGTCAGTTCTTTCACATGATATCTGATATGGGACAGTCATTTAGAGACAACATTAATGTGGTGCCAGGAAACTCTTACACCTGTGGGCAGGTGAATTTCATGCTGGGATATTGTTCAGGGGAAAAGACCTTGAACATACATAATGAATGAATGAGATTATAGACTACCACTTAATGTCCCCCTGCTGTGATGGAATCAGTCTGAGAAGGTTGCACATTCCCACCTGTTGAGATATACCACAGCCTGTCTTTTAAGCTCAATGTGATTAAAATGAGGTGTTAGTTTTATAAAATTACCCCCTTAGTGGGTTATTGACACCCATTTCATTGTTGTACAGTCATATCTATTTAATGCACAAGTGCCCTGTAGGTGGAAATGGGTGATTAAAGTAAAGGCCTGGGTTAGGACAGACAACTGAATGCAGGTAAGTACAGGTGAGAAACAGGAAGTTAGAGATATAACAAAGAGATAATAGCTCATCCTGTCATATGTACTTATGACAGGTCCCCATCAAACTGGTCTGTTGGACTCTTTTTGTGTTAAACTGACACCTAGCCCTGACTTCAAGGTGAAACTAATGATACATGTTGAAATGTAAGCTGTAAGCTTACAATTAAGGAGGTTCACAAAAAATCATAAACAAAGCCAGAACAATGCTTGTCATTCTCACGACCTGTGTTTCTTTATGTTTATAAACAAACTATAATAAAAAATATACTTTACACTATTATGACTTTCAAGCTTCTGCACAGTAAAATTAAATGAAATAAAACAAAATTTTATTTAAACGGTTTGATGAAAGTTTAAAATAGAATGATATCCCAATTCAACATCTTGTATGCTTCTCAATTCCCTTAGTCAGTTACTATACAGTCCATTTTCTAATGAAAACACTACATACATATTTTTGGCTCAATCGACATGTATATATTAGCTTACAGAAGTTACATGTATAGATTGTGTGTCAATATGGGCTCAGAATGGACTAACTTGGACAGTTTGTTTATCTACAAGACAATAGTATATTAAGTTGACAGGAACTTGATGTCCATGATTTAATATTACAGGTTGTAAGGAGCTAGTGAACCATACAATTTACTCAGATGTCCATGAATTAATATTACAGGTTGTAAGGAGCTAGTGAACCATACAATTTACTCAGCACCCCTAGATAAAATCTCATCTCATGGACACAAAATATAAAATCACAAATTTGTCTCCAAATCAAATTTTTTTTCTGAGACATTGGATTTGACTTGAACTATGTTTGTGTGAATTTCCATGGACAGTACTCTGCCATAAGCATTAACTGTTTGTGGTTTGCCAGTAAAAGTGTGATTTTACTCCGGAGACAAATGGAACTGAAAAAAGTTATTGGATACCCATTACTAAAATTATAGGCTCTCAAAAAATAGTTTTGGACAGCTAGAAGAGGTATTCCTACAGAAAAACTGTGTTCTCAGCTTTATCTGGATAATATAACCAATGACTTTTATATGTAACCAGAGTACAGAATATGGTACACATATCTTTATAATTCATTGACAATCAGGGTTTGCTCTAATATATGTAATGTCCCAGAGTCAAACTGACCTAATTTGTCTACATTTAAAAGTCTAATGTGAGTGTACTAACTAATCCCAGATATCAGATTCCTTCTATCATGGGTGGGGGTTGGCAAATATAATTTTATTTGAAATTTGTAGGTCATCATAACTTTGTTCAACACCCACCAGTTTTCAGAGACTAGTTTAACACATATATATACTCAGAGATAAGGTTTTATGTATATTTGACTGTAGATTATGAAAGACAGTCTAGTGTACTGAAAAGAACCCTCTTACCTGTTGACATATGTAACTCTAGACTATTGTGACAGGTAGGTACAAAGCGTTATGAAAACCCAGACACTTATGTCAACACATTACCTGAGAATGATTCCTTAACAAATCTGTTAACTGTAATATTTTTAATCAAAATAAATGTTTATTCTTTCACTGGTAATATTGTACAAAGATATGACACTGTATTGCTTACATAATGTTAACTTACAGGTGCATTTAAAAAAAAAACTGTTGTGAGTCTGTGACTCTGAATACAATTTACAACATTAACATTTAATTAAATAATTTAACTAACATGTTTAAATTCAATAGCTATTCATCTTGGTCAGTTTTATCACATGGTCACACCGGCAGGGCCCAAATCCGATTTATTGTTCTTGTTGACATTTGACTACCTCTCCCGTTATAATTTTTTTTTCCAAATTCGTCTTAAGTTGGCTGTGTACAGTATTACAGGAACCTCAAGGTTTTTTGGTTTTGTTTCCCAAAAAAGATATAGGGAGCAAACAGCACTAAGGTATGAAGGAGGGTGAAAATAAATTATTTAAAAAGGGCTAAATGCAGCTACAGTATGAAGATTTATGAGATATGGTGGTAGCTTCAGATTCTAAAATACAAGCTATGCTTCTAGTCATTATCACAGTACAGACATTAACACCTAACTTACACTGACTTTATTTTAGTTTGTTTGTTTGTTTGATGTTTAACGTCGTACTCAAGGGTATTTCACTTATATGATGACGTGACAGCCCAATGGGTGACGGAAACCACCTTTGACACCACTGGCAACAAACAAAGACAAGATGGGACAAATACAGGACAATAACAGGACGCAATACAGACACCACAAACAGATCAACTTCCTGTTTCCCTTTAGCTCTGAGAGCACCAGGTTAACATGAAGCTCCCTCCAACCACCCGCAGGACAACAAGAAGCTGGCTACAACCACCACCAGCTAGACTAAACACATTTTGTGCTTAAACTAGAGGACAACCATTACCTAAACCCAGCTGTGCCCAAAAGTTCTGAGGGTCTATTATAAATGTGGCTCTGGACTTGTACAAACAACAGAATGAATCGGAGCTATTTCCATGACCTTCCATAGTCCAATAGCTTTGGTCCAAAGTACAGATTCTGCAAGCAAATAAAACAGACAATTTAATATGTTATAAACATTTGAATAACAGCATGCACTTGACCTTGGGTAGGGACCTGATAAATGTGATAGATAAGAAAACTGAGAGAACAAAAATGACAATACTAAAACACTGATACAGACAGACAGTATCCAAATTTGATTGTTTGTTTGATTGGGGTTTAACACCGTACTTAAAGTTATTTCACTCCATGTTGCCCTTTAGCTCTGAGATCACCATGGCAACAGGAAACTCCCTCCCAGCCCTCCACTCCATATTTGAATATCCTAGATAAATGAGTTCGGTTCCCTGGTAATTAGACATTCACAAAGGTAAAAATTAAAACAACAAAAACAAAACAAAAAGCCTGTGCTATGTATCAAAGAAAAAAAATTAAGACTAGTTTACAATTTGTCCCCGTTACCTAATCAACTTGATCATTCAGGGTCATGAATAACGGCTTTAGTTTCACGACAAACAATAAATGTCATAAAAGCCGTTTTAACGACGATGACACATTTCGAAATGGAAAAAAAGTTGTGCAGTCTCTTAAGAAGCAGAGATTTATCATTTCAGGCTTGTATAATGTCAACTAGGAAAATTTTTGTATAAAATTTTTCTCACCAAGTTCTTAGAAAATATTGAGGCTAATGAAGAGTGGTTTTCATCAAACTTTAATAAATGCACAAACTTTTTTCAACAATGTAAAATATTTATCATATAAATTCATATTATTTTTGTTTATTCTGGTGATAATTGAGTTGATTTTATTCCTTGTAAATGTAATACGATTATATTTAGTGACCATGTAAATTTGTAATGTACTACCTTGGCAAAGCCTAATATGTGTCAACTGTCAAAGCATAAATCAATTGACTTTTATTGCTGAAATATTGCCCTCTTGTTAGCCTCAGACAAGAAAAAAAATGAAAACAAGGAAGGCGTCGGTGAAACAAAGATGATGACAATGATATCGGACATGCTTTTGATAATTGTTGAACAAAGTTACTATGTTGGATATCAAAGATAAAAAGTTCATAATTTATTGCAATGGCCAACAGACAAAAAAGGAACAGGTAAACACAAACAAAATAGTCACAATATGTTTTACTTCAAGTAATAACAAGTCTGACATGTGTGGCGAAGTAAATTAATTTTATTTCAGCTATTGCTTCGTCATTGTCGAATGCTGAAGCCAATTGCAAGGGCTGGGTCTCGGTAACAGTAATTTCTGATAATTTGTCGTCACTATTTCACATCAACGAGTCCTCAATATCCAGCTAAACCGCTTTCCATTTCAAACACTTCCCAACTTTCCACCGACTGACCGTTATAATGCGCATGAGCAAACACCAAATGTGGCAACAATTTTAAAATCAAAATTTGATTAATCAGACTTTAAGGGCAGTATAACAAGTGAAATGCTGACGATAATATATCAGAAATGCCTGTTACTGAGACCAGGTACCTATATGACTTTTAACTTTAAGACTGGATCGAAGGCAGTGCAGCGTAGCTCCTACATTCCTTGCAAAAAAAATCAGGCTTGTGGTTATGGCATTGATACTGGACATATAACATGGCCACAATATAATGGCGAAGGTAAGACGCCATTTAAGGCTACAACACAGGCCCGTGTATAAGAAGTTACGTGATGATTACTTACGAAATGATTAAAAACGTTATTGTTGTTCTTACCAATATATCTATTAAAGATTAAAGGTGGGAAACACATTTCAGAGAGAGTCACTATTAGCTATTATACTGTCCCCTCTTTATATATAAGCAATCAGATTTAGAAAATTCCCAGCAGTTCTGCGTAATCTGTTGAAAACATATCGACTATATGTTTGGCAGAAATTACTGGCATGGCCATTTTGAAAATCTCCAGAATGCATTTGCTAAAAAGCTCATCACCGTGTTCAGCTTCTCATCTTTTACCAGCAGTAGATGGACACATGAATAGCTGAGGACATTTTTATTTTGCAAACGCTTCCAAATTCCAGCTTTAACATTTGGGCCGTTTTTCGAAAATCAAAAGCTGGAAGATGAATTGTCAAAAGGGACACGGACCGTCAAGCTGCATGTAGCTTTATCAGTCTACGTTGTGACTGGTTTCTTGTGCTTTTTCCAGTGACCAATGGTCATAACATCCATTGAAAGACAATTTATAAAGTTAGTTTGTTTAGTTTATATTTTAACTTTCTCAACAGCTATCAAGTTATTAAATTTTCTTTCGATTTGAAAGTCCAAAAAAGTTGAGAGTTCCAATCTATAATAACAATCCGGCCATAAAAAATCCAAGTCATTTGATTTTGTTGCCACTCCTATACATATATATATTCTTGTAGAGAGATAATAAATAATTAATATGGAACAATAGTCATGAAAGTCCAGTTCTCAATAAACGCTCAACCAAACGTCAGCTCTGCCATTGGGCTATAAATAGAAAAAGGGAGATAACCTACTACCAGTTTCATTCAGAATGGATATACAACTTCGCGGAAATATACCCCGCGGTTCAGATATGTGAACAGTTTTAGCCGAAATTATTGAGGATAGCCTTTACATGCACTTGCCTGAGGCAAGTGCATGTAAAGGCTAGTTGCCTGCTATGTAACTACACAATAAATTTTTTAAAAAGAAGGCACTATATTCTAAGGGATGTATTGATGGAGCTGTAATTACTTCCACTTCCATAAGTTTCAGTCTGTTTATCTTGCCTCACCAATGACCCCACAAACGGATTGGGGAGAGAAATTTGACATATCGTCAATTTGGCGACCAATTTTTTTGTTCTAGTCGCCAAACGGCGACCAAAACAAAATCCTAATTTCGACCCCTGGTCGGGGTACCTGTGTTTATGATGGGGTGTCATGAAAGTGCCTGAGTGATGACATGGAGACTGTATTTTGAAATTGCACAGAATCTAAGCTTTCAAAAAATATAAAAGTTGTTATGGTTTTCATTTTATTTAAAAATGGCCTGTTGTTGCTAATTTCTATTTCTCTTTTTGGGGGGATTCTCTAGGACTGCACCACAACAGTTATAGCTGGACGTGCTTACCTGATAGAAAATGTCTCATACTTCTACGAAAACATTCTCATGATAGAAGGTAACCAAATTTAAATTATGTAAATGCAAAAAGTGAAAAGTTTTGTACCTTTCCTAGGTTTTCCAAGATGGCGGGAATAGACAAACATTTCTCACTTTAAGCTTTAGAGATGGCTGTATAAGGGAGGTAATTCTTTATATTTAGACCGTCGCTAGATAGGGACGTATGTACGAGCCATAACACTATGAGGGGGGCAATATGTGATTAGTATAATTGGTCAGTTTGTTCCCAGTGGCGTTTTAAATCAATGTTGTTTTTTTTATTTATTGAAAAAAGCACTTGAACAAGTCCTCCACCACAAATTGGTACTGCTTTCAGTTGATAAATATATATAGTGCCTGTTTGTGTTCTTGTCATTTCCTGACTATTTCCTTGCAATTTTATAACTTCAATGCCTAAATTTAAAGCTGGCTTTTTATTTTAATTATTCGAGGGTTTTTCTTCTTCTATTTTCACCCAGGTTAAAAATAATTTCCACATGGATTGAAAATAATATTCACTCTGGCTTCACTGGGCTATAATTCGATACTCATTCTGCCGTGAGCCTATGTAGCTTAGTAGGTAGAGTGTTGGGCCTGAAACCCAAAGGTCCCGGGTTCGTATCCTGGTGGAATATTATGTAACCATTTTTGTATATGGATTTATTTTGGTGAATAAAAGAAATGAAACCATAGGTAACATTATAAAACCGGTGTTATGCTGCTTGCAGTTATTACCGTCACTGCCGCTATACAGATCGATCAATACATGTACAAGGCTTTGGAATCACCAATAAGAGATCGATACACACAGTCTGGTCACGCCAGGTGGCATGGCCAGGGCGTGAGGTTTATATAGCATTTTAAGTGCATGACATATAGTCATTCTCCAGCGATAGCTTGATGGTAGAGACTAGATGTATAGCAACTCGAGTATATAATATCTCGCGTGACCCATAATGTAATTTGTCCATCAGTCTACATTTAGAGTATTGATAACGTAGGTCTGACTTACATATCCGTAATCATTATACCTATATAGCAACGTGTTTGTTCTAAAAAAAAGTGATAACCAAACTGTTGTAAAGCTTAATGAAACATTTTGATTGTGGAAAAAGCGTCTATTTGAACAGTTCAGCTTGAGCGTTTCATTTCGCTAAGCATATCGTACAAAAAGTATAAAAGGTTCGACAGATGATAGCTCAGATAGCTTAGGTACAGATATTTGTTTGCCTTTTCAAAATCAGCAATTTTACAAGAAAAAGATTTGGATAAAATATATTAAGCCAACTTAGTGAAGTTGCAACGGACAAAAGAGAGTAGATTATGTGCAAGAAAAGAGAACCAACAAGTTTATGTATTAATTGTTATGTATATATCTCGAGGAAAAATGGTTTAGGCATCACACTCACGCACAGTTCAAATCGGTGTATTACACATTAACTGTACCGGTATCGCATATTATAACTCTCAAGGCCATAATAGTTTTATGAACATTAATATATCTGTGCCAATTACTGAAACTAAGTCAACACTCAAACATATATTATATACCTTGGAACAAAGTCCGTGGTAATCAACATCCACATAGACAAAGAAAAATGCAAGATAAATTATTCCTAAATAAAAATGTATGCGTCATTATTAGAATCGTAAAACAGAAATATAGGACGGCACGTAGACATTCAAATGTTTTAACGTAAGCCATGTCAATTACAGCAAATAACCGTGTAGATCTAAAAGTGAAATCTCGTGCCCTTATCTATGTGATAAAGCTGAATGCCACATTACAATAAATTCATCATACAGCAATAAAAATATGTCAAGAGTTTTCTGAGTCAACTATTTGGTTGACTAGCTTCGATGTGCTGGGATATATGTTACAAAACTATATATTAGCTTTAAATGTCACCAAAAGGTGTTATCAATTTTAAGGTCTACCACCAACGCTTATCACGGACTTATAAAAACCGAAACGTTTTTTCTGAATATAAATAGAGAAGCTGTTATTTATCCATACAAGTGTGTTCTTCATAGTTTGCTGTCTATCCTACGCAATCTTTCAGTCGCCTAAAGTTAGTTTAATTTCTGAACCCGAACAATCGTCATGCACAATGCTCCCCAAGTAAGGTCGAGTGGAACTAGAAACCTTATATGAGATCGACTATACAGATTCTAAAGTCGACAATTTTATAACAAAGCACCGCAATTATCTCGTATTACAGCATATACTTTATAGTATCAGGAGTCTTCTGATAGTATTGTAATATAGGCCTAAGTAGAGTGGGGTGGGATTATTATAATTAGACTGAAGTCATGGATTATTTTTTCAATTTTCGTCAGGTATATACAAAACTCAATCCATAAACATATACATGTATAACTATACGCACATTTCACCTGCGCATATATATAACCGGTGATCGCGAAGGAAGGATATATATAGAGTGTTGGGCCTGTAACCCAAAGGTCCCGGGTTCGAATCCCGGTGGAGGCAAGCAAATTTTTCTCTCTTCATTTATTCAAAATATATATATATTTCTTTCCTAAATGCATGCATGGCCACCTTTATAGTTTTTTAAAATAACTTGATAAGATACATGGATGTTTAAACCAGTGGATCTTTTTCAATTAGCAATTAATATTGATCAATGGGCCATAAAGCATATAAGTTAAATGGCTTACTGTCACTGCATGGTTTTATCATTTTATACTATAGGCTATAACCGCTGATCAATTTCACGACATACATTTAATTAGAAAATGTATACTTTGTGTTCACACTTAAAATAAAACATTACATTTTTAAAACAATATTTTACCAATTTAACTCCAAAATGTCAACTTTGTGTTCACATAAACAATAAAAAAATACATATTTTAAAACATTGTACAATATTTATTAATTCTATCACAGACAACGATTAGCTTTCATATAAAACAACTTTTAAAGGACTAAGAATTTGTTTTCATGCAAGATTTTTTTTATTGGTCCAAGATTTTTTTTTTGGATCCAAGACTCACGTGACATGTCCAATATTCACGTGACCAGTAGCCTACAAAATTCACGTGACCGCATAAAGTGATTTGGGGGACGGGGGGGTCACAGTCAATGTAACATATATAGTAACCTAACACTATGCGTGAATATCCTGAAACTGTCGTCTACGTAGTATATTATGCATGGTCTCCTGGCTTGTAAGTGTTTGATAGTAAATAAAATCCGTTATTGACAAAAATACTGCTTTTTTTTGTGAGACATAAAATGGAGAAAAACGATCAAGAAGTGAAGAAAAAAATTTAACGACATAAATGGATTTGTCCCTTTAGATACATTACAACATAGACATGTCTTGCAACCGGCTATCTAATTATATGCTATAATGTATATGGATAGTGGCAAATCCATTGTTTTCGGTTTTATGTTATATTTTTACACTCATTGTATAATTTTCTCGAATGTATGTGTCACACACTCTATATAGGCCAAATACGAAAAGAAAAACCCAGTAATTTTGTCAAAACGTATTTTATTTATACTATCAAACACATACAAGCCAGACGACTATGATGCAAAAGGCCTACACCCATGGATCAGCATATATAGCCCTGGTACCATATAATATACGGCTGGGGACATCATATCGTATTGCGGAAGAAAAAGTTACAGAACTCGTCCTGCGGATTTCCGCTATTTCTGGACAAATATTGATGTTCATGTAAACCGACCTTCCGCCTTCTGGATAACTTTTGACACAATTAACCTGCCATGGTTATTTTCTGTTTTTTTTGTCAGAAAAACAAAACAAATAGCCTGTGCTATGTATCAAAGAAAAAAAATTAAGACTAGTTTACAATTTGTCCCC
>JAQQZZ010030067.1:0-10779 GCA_030265115.1 Mopalia vespertina | reverse complement strand
CCCGTCTTGTCTTTGTTTGTTGCCAGTGTGTCGAGGGTGGTTTCCTTCATCCATTGGGCTGGCACGTCATCATATAAATGAAATACCTTTGAGTAAGACGTAAAACCCCAATCAAACAAACAAACAAACAATCAAGTTAAATGGCTATAGAAACTCCTCTAGAACTGGCAGTGAGTCTAATGGTTAAGTCAGTCATGTTAGATGTACTCTCAATTTTAATGCCAGGTATAGGGTTATGGTTTAATGGGGTGAGGTTTAGGGCTATAGGTTTGTCATTAACCCTAACCCAGGCCAGTATTGAGGTTATGTCTTACATGACGCCATCTTATGTCAGTATGATTCAATAACCCTGAAGCAGAGTTAGTAAATTACCAGTACTTATTAACTTTGTGTATCTTTTCCATTTGTTTAACAAGCATTTAGAAGTTGATAAAATAAACATAACATTTATATAAGGCATTGTCGATTTAGTGCATCAACATTCAAAGAATACTGACGCAAGAACTCATGTTTTTTTGCTCAACAAATTTACAACAGCATTCATCTGACAATGCTTATGAAGAAACAACTTTGAAAAAAAAAATAAAAAATTGACAACTGAACATAAAAATTATAAAAAAACAAAACAAAAGGAGTCACATAACAAAAACAAAATAACTATATTTTAAAAAATGTCTGTTGCAGTTTATTGTTATTCCTGTAGCTTTTTCTTCTGTACAATGAGAAAAAGTATAAAGCTGAGTTCATTGTACGTTCAAGCTTAAAACTGTTGCAAAACAAGTTTCCCAACAACAAAGCCTGTTGTATGACTTGGCGAACATCAACATAGCTCATAAGTTTTTATCACACGTAAATAGCTAGGGGAAAAATAGCAGACTAGGAAATGTCATTGAATAATTATATAAATTTAATTATAAAAAAATCAGTAAATAACTCATCAAGAACCTATAACTGTATTAAACTGACATGAAACAAATGATTCAGACAAATGAATACACGGCATATTATTATTATCATCACTTATAACATAATAAACCCCTGCTTAATTCACTGTATATCATCAAAAGACAGCTGATATACATCTATTTTAATCTTGTGGTTAGTGTTGTAGTGTTTCCATGGATACTTGAACGTAATGGTATTTAAATAGAACAAGTTTATAATGGGCATACTACATATATGACAAATGGTAATACTTAACACATTACATTATAAACACATTTTTTCACTCTTTAAGTTATACCATAAATGATGTGTGAAGAAAGTTTGTAGTTTTGTGTCTAGTTATTAAAAGTTGTATCGAAAAAAAACCCCATTTTATGGCATCAATTTCTCACTGCCACTACAAAACACAAGCAAAACTAATTAGTTAACAACATTTTTTATCATCAGTTTTTTTCATCCATTGTATAGCATAAGAATGAGTTAGGACAAGTTTGTATTTATGTGCCTGGTTTTCAAAGCTATAACATAGAGAACTTCACTTGATAGGGCATGTAAGAATATTTCTCTTTTGCTTGATATCCGGGTAACTCTGCATTCAAATTCTGTTGCTATGTTTTGAATATCGATCTTTCAGATTGATTGATTGATTGATTGGTGTTTTACGTTGTGCTTGAGGGTATTTCACTTAAGTCAATGGACCATATTTATAACATAGAGTCAAATGTTGTCAATAAAAATACAAATGATATCCGACATTTTCGCTGGGCAGAAACAACAACTAACCCTAACCTCTCTAACAGGAGGAGGCGCAACTGTGTATTTTAAAAGCAGTTTATAATGGTGAATCCGTTTAATGTTGCTGTTCTATGTAATGGATTGGGGCTACGTGATGTCACATTGGAAATACAATTTATTCACATTTCGGTAAAAGCTGGTACATGATTGGTTAGAATTTGGCTGAGGATGTTGACAGTGAATAAGGCAAGCGGGACAGCTAGGGTGAGTGGCGTAGAGTAGAGAAGAAGCAAATACAGATTATTCAGCTTCGGGAAACTTTTCAAGGCTAAAGTAAAGATTGTCTGGTCAGATGAAAACCAGCAGCTTTCCTTTACTCAACGTTAACAAAAGTTGTCTATTCTTTTAAGTTCTGTAATACAGTTACTTATCTGACATTCCTTGACATACACAATATTTTGCATCAACGGCTAACACTTTAGTGACACCCTATAATTATCATCAACTGGAAAGATGAACTTGCATAATTTTAGCATTTTCAAATGATTCATATCTGTTGAAAAGTCTAATTGAATGGAAAGTTTTTTAAAACTTAAACATGGGACAAAAATGCGCTGGTTTGGATATAGAATGCTGAATGAGGTGTTTTGTTCCTTGGTCCATCTCGATGGTGAAATACCCGTTTCTGTGCAGGAGTCCCTTTAAGTAAATGTGTCAGTTTAGCCTGCAGCCCCCCTGGGGCCTCAACATACCCAGAACTTCATCAGCCCGCCTCATTAAGAAACCTCAATAAACATAGCCCCCAGTCTGATAGTCAGGCTTATTGAATTTCAGCACACAAGACACTCCACAATCTTCCAGCTTAAATGACTATCCAAAACCCTTGGGTATACATAACTGTGAGAAGCCAGACAAGTCAAATTCATAATGCAGAGCTTAATAGACTCTCCTAAACTACTGGTACTGGCTTTATGTCTGTCCAGAAACATTACAAGGTTCAGGTTATCATGTTATAGTTCAGGCAGTATGACTTCTAAATTCCCCTCTAGTTTAAGAACAGGTACAATACTATAGCTTCTTTTGTTACTACATAAAGCAGATTCGTGTTCTTGGGAGGTTTAAGTATTCTCAGCACATGTGAATGCTTGCTTTACAAAACAATACTTGTAGTTTTCAGTATAATTTATTAGTATTACTACATGACAGTGATTCAGATAAAGTCAGCCTACTACTGTTCAAAATAACAATAAAAGGGCAGAATTTGAATAGTGACAAAACACATTCATATTTGACTTCTACACCAGAAGATCATTGTGCAATTTACAGGAGTTTTTTGATTATGTTGAAAAGACATGATGATGTCAATAAAACAAACGATATTAGTTTGTGAGAACCCAAAGGCAGGGTTTCTGAGACAGAGTGAGTTGTTCATAAAGACGGGTGATCCCTCGGCTTTAATAAGAATTCATATAAAAAGATTTTATACCAAAAGCTTAAAGTCAAAAATAGGTTGACAAGTAAGTACAAACAATACATTAAGCGACTAATAAAAAAAAAATACTGACAACTAATATACTTGTCTGTTTTCTGCAAGACTAGTTTTATTTCATTGGCTATTAATTAACAAACTGTCTCAGAAGTTAGTTGGTGCTAAGCTGAATTTTCAGCTTGAAAGTAAAAAGTTTCATATTTGAGTGTTAGCTGATATATTTTATGTGTTAAAAAAGAAACAATGACATAGAATGGATACATTTTAAACAAGTTCTTCTTGTCTGTTAGCTTTGTGATCAGCTCTCTTACCTTTTATTATGTTGTTAACATAATTTGTCTCACAGAAAAAGGTTAAAGCAATAGGCTTACGAAGTTAACACCGTATGTCAATACAAAGAATAACATATCAGCTTTCAGATTCCACCGGGTAACAAAACTTGTGAGTTTTTTTATGAAGAGTAAGAAGCCCTTGAAATAGTCGGTAAATAATTTTACTTGATGTCGCCATTTTCTTCTCGCTAGTAAGTTGTGGCGAAAAGTGTGACGTGAGTACCTCCCAGGAGGTACAGAATATATCACATGGGAATTCCCTTACGATAAAGACGGCTTCAGTGGTTTTTTTTTTTTTTAATTCACTCGAAATACATAAATGTACAATTTAACAGTATTGTGTACTTTCTGAGAAAAATAATTAATAAAAATGTAAACCGAGCTGTACTCAATGTGGTATTTGAATAATCACTTGAATATCACTGAAAATTAACTATATATATATTTTTTTAAATATGATTAACAAAAAAAATCAATTCCTAATGTGAAATATTCAATTTCAACTGGAAATATAATTTTGTTGGCCACAAATCTCCTTTACGTCAAATCTACTATTTTATTTAAGGCCTAAAAAAATGGCTTGTTTACTCTAACCCGACCGACCCTAAGAAATAGCTTGGAGTCTAAGGTTTTAATTGGGTTTTTTTTTCATTTTTTTTTTCAAAGACCTTTCCAAATTGGCATATTTTGATGGCAAAATAGTTTTTCGTAATGTTTTTCGGTCACGTAAGCATCAGTCTCAGTTTTATTTTATATCTACTGTTTTGTACAAGATCTACAAAAATAATAATAATTGACAAAAAAAAATTTAAATTCTACCTGCCTGGATCAATATTTTTCAGGCCATTAGAGGAAACACAAATTTTTTTTTTAGGCTTAAGGCATTTAATATTCCTAAGTAAACAAATAATTTGGAATAGGAGTCTTTGGTAGAATTATTTATTTAAATTCTTTTACCTTTATGACCAGAATAATTAACAAGGTTTGCAGTGTGAACTATTTACGCGAAGGTTTTATGGCAGTCATTTTTAGGACTCGTATATGATCACATACTGTAGGCCCTAGTACATAGACAGAAACATTTAAACAAAATATAATACCACCAGCTGTTATTTTAATTTAATATATATTCATTTATGATTTTCAATTCAATTAGAAAACTCACTCTTATATATATCTTTGCTATCAAACTTTAGAACGTCGAGTGATAGATGACATACATTGTTGTTCTTTCTTACAACCAGGGTTCCAAAAAATGAAAAAAATCGAGAACGGCTGCTGGCATGGGCAAAATTTATCAGCGTTACTGCAAAAGCATCTTTTAAAAATTTAATTCCTGACCTGTGGGACGTAACCATCTAGAAGCGTCCCTCTAGTGGGCATTGCGTGAACTCCAAACACGCACATTAAGTTCACAGTCTGGTCAGGAATTAATCCAAATCATTAATTTCACAATAGGTTACCTATACATATTGTTGTATTGCTTTAGGATGTGAGCTCTAAAATAGATGACAACAAACCAAAATAAATTTATTTAATGTGTATGACAGTATGAGTCTCAATATAATCATCAATTTTATAACTTTATGTATGAAGGAATCACGTTCTGATTGCTATCAATTTTATAACTTTATGTATGAAGGAATCAAGTGCAATGTTCTGATTGCTATCAATTTTATAACTTCATGTATGAAGGAATCAAGCACAATGTTCTGATTGCTATCAATTTTATAACTTTATGATTGAAGGAATCAAGCGCAATGTTCTGATTGCTATCAATTTTATAACTTCATGTATGAAGGAATCAAGCGCAATGTTCTGATTGCTATCAATTTTATAACTTCATGTATGAAGGAATCACATTCTGATAGCTATCAATTTTAAAATATCTGCCTATCATTTCTATTGCCTTTGTTTTCTTGCTGTATTTTCGGTCAAATGCGAGGTGCCTATATACAGTTTACATATAGCATGTGTGAAGGAGTTGAACGTTTGTATTCTAGATGTGGATTCAAACACACAGAGGATATTTGTCATTAAACAAGTTTAAACCAAGCAAATGAAACAAAAACTGCTCTCTCTGAGGTCCGTGTTAGGCTATTTTGAAGAATGAAATTTTTTATTAGTTATTCTGCGAGGCACTTATGATCGAGAAACAAAAAACTGGATCAACCAATGAAATCAAAGCTGTTCTCTCTGCGGTCCGCGCTATTGCTGTATTGACTCTTACAATAGTATCTTTTGAAATAGACGGACTTCAACTAGCAGGGTGATTGTAGTTGATTTGCCCAAAGATTTGCCCAAAGTTAACAAGTTAACAGACAGTGCTTGCTCACGCTGTACCCTGTGTGAAGTCTGCTTTTCAAACGGGATGTTGTCCAATGACTGGCCTACTATTAAACTTTAAAACTGTTTATTATGCAAGGTTGTCACATGCACGATTATATTCTTACTACCTATATTTCTTTAGGGTAATGCGGGGGACACACAAGAGCGAATACAATCGCCTGATCGCGGCGATCTGATCGCCAGCAAAAGTTTTCGGCTGACTTGAACGCACACACGTGGCGATTGATCCAACGATCCGGAGTACTTTTTGTATTGTCATGTGATTTGTCCAATATGGCAATATTAAAACAGAAATGTATTTACTCGTAGACTCAGATGGAAAACAGAAATATTTGGTAAAATAATTTCGCCTAGACTTCATTCCTCGAAGTTGCCATTTTGTGTGTCACATGAAAAGAACTCTAACTCGCACGTCTGTACTTGCTTGCATAAACACAAGGGCGATCAATCGCTGGCAAAAAACATTAAACATGTTTGATCTGAGCGACTGGTCATCAGAATGGCTTCGGCGATCATTATCAATAGACTAGTAATAAATTGCATAGGAAGTTAGCCAGGCATTAATTAATGGTTTAAATCTATTTCTGGAGACTGGAATGACCTTTGACATCTTGGAGCATTAACTCATGAGAAATTACTCACATGTGGCTGATATTATGGCCTTATGCTGGACACCACCTAGGCCACTATCAGGTAAATATTTGTTGAGAGTAGTGCTGAAACGGGCGCTGATTTTTTGTAACTGAGCACCGTTTTGTGATATTCGAATACTATTCAAGTACTCACTGTGCATCTATGATGCTTGGTCAAACATATACATATAGCCAGATATTTATATATCTTTACTATCTCTTATTTAATAGAAATACCTGCTGTTTATTAGTCCTGGCTGTCCTATTTGTGTGTAATTGGATGTACGCATTATGATTAAGCTTTTCTTGCCTTAGCAATTTTAAGGAAGTTAGCTTTTGATTTGTTGGATTTGCCTTATTGGGGTTTTATGCCATACTTAATTTTATGTCACTCATATGATATTATGTAAGCCTCATGGGTGAAGGAAACCCTCTTCGATGTCACTGCATGGCAACAAACAATGACTGTGACTAATTGTGACTTCGATGAATTTTCTTATATCAAAATTGTCTACATATTATAATTGAGATTATTTACACAGATTTTTCAAAGTGCAGTTGGTATGAATCGAATCGAATGAATTCATAAAGCTTAACTTTTCTTTTCCACTTAAACAAACTTTCCCATCCTCTGGCCCTAAACCACTAGCTTACCTAAACCTCTGTCTGCCACCCCCTTACCCCTCCTCCCCCAACTCCTACCAAGGGGTTACAAGTCTCCATA
This sequence comes from Mopalia vespertina, assembly GCA_030265115.1. Taxonomy (NCBI): domain Eukaryota; kingdom Metazoa; phylum Mollusca; class Polyplacophora; order Chitonida; family Mopaliidae; genus Mopalia; species Mopalia vespertina. The sequence goes on along the minus strand of JAQQZZ010030067.1, from coordinate 3,573 downwards.
AAATCTGAGTGAAGAGACCAGACAAATTAAGAGGGGTCCAGTTTGTTTGTGGAGTGACCATGGACATGGTGTTGAATTACTCCTGTGGTCAGGAATGTAGACTGTGGGTTTATAATCCACCTTTCACCCTGCCACTCCCATACTTTGTTGAAAGTCCCTCTGGCAGGTCCTAGAAATACTCTACACTGACCCTCCTATCAAAACTATACTGACTGAACAAACCCATCAGAATCACAAATACCCTACATTGACCATCCTTCTAGCAAAACTGCACTGCCCACTAAACATATTGACACAGGTCAGTCAGTATTGGTCAAATGTCCCCTAGCTTGTATTGACCAGTTAACTTGTTAATCCGATCAAAAGTTAGCTCAAATGTAAACTTGTTATCCAGACCAGTTGTCTTGTTAAAGTAGATGATCAAAATCTTACAATTTACAAAAAATCTGATAGCTACATGTACCTGTTTAAGAAAATATCATATAGTATATGAGGGTATAAAACAAACTCAAGCCACCTTAAATCAAAATTGTTCTTCCCTGAGGTCTTCTGAGTCATAGAAACAATATAGGCTCTTACAGGAGAATTATCAGACATGGATTAACACAGAGCTAGCTATACAACAGCTACCTAAAACAAGCAAATATCTATTTGAAACAAACACGTTTATGAAAACATAAAGAGAAAGTTCTACCAACTAAGACATGCAGTTTAATGTAATTATTGATACAAGTTATCAACATTTATCATATTTACAAATATAAATAAACCTGGGATAACAATATACAGGGATATGAAGCTCAGCCTTATCAAGGCTGAATTCACATAATATCAGGTAGTCAGTATTGTTCTCATTCGTCCGTTTCCATAAAGATTCCAGAAAACTGGTTAGCTTGACAGTTGTCAATGTGCATGTGCATGACTACATGGTGATAGATACATGTAGCTCATGAGAGTTTCACTCCTTCACGATTTTTTCGGTTGTTGTAAAGGTCTGCAAAAACATACAAATATTTGACATATACGGAATGTGAATATATAAGAATGAGCATTAACTACTCCTCTATTGATATTCAATGTCAGTTAGGCGAAAAAACAAGCATAATTGAATCCATTCATGCCCTCTTTTACTATTAAAATATACTATTTGCTTGATTTTCGCAGTTTTTGCAGTCTAAAAAAGTAATCTAAATATTAATTTATGTGAATTGTGAACTAAACTTGACGAGCATTAACATCTCTTTGACGGATTTACATGGTTGACAAGGGGATGAACGAAAAACTGCCGTAGCGGTTTGAGACACTAAAAGAGTCCCGATCGCTTTCTCTCCTTCAATCCACCACCATTTTTTTTATCCGCAAATACAATGTTTTTCTAGTCCAACATTACATCCTTTTTTGACCCAAATGCACTTTCGCCGAGTTATAATACTACTTTCTACACAATTACAGATAGTCGTTTATATGTACTTTGGTCTTTTTATTTCTGATAGCAGCTGTAAAATGGATATATTAAAGAGTGAAATCAAGTAAGTTTCGTTCAACACACTAAGTTTCGTTCAACACACTGTCTTCTTCGCTTGCAAACCGGTAAAGCATTTCGCCAGTTCCTGCGCTCCGCGAGAGAGTTCTTGACTTCATCAGCCCTTCGAGGTTAAAGCTTGCTGTTACATATCCCAGTATATTGTAATCCCAGAATAAACCAGACAGATCTAGGATTAACAACAAGAAGTCAATCTGGAGAAATTATTCATATCTTTCCTGTATCTCACTGTCAGACAGGGGGACTCGATTGACTTATTGTGTGTTAAAGTTGTCCCTATTAAAGACTCTATCCCTGGTTAACGCAATGATAACGAGTGATTAAATATTTTGGTTTATTTGAAAAACATTGTCAACAAGCAATATGAAGAGTTGCGTGACACCGTGAAGAGCAAGCTATCTTCCATCTGAGTGCAAAGTATATTCCCTTCCAAAGAATTCAGACTGCCAATGATCTCTATATGTATACAACATTGACAAAAAGACAACATATGTATGGGTCAACATAAGGCTACATCAATACCATAAGTCCATAATATAATCACATAAATCTCCTTCTTTAATTCTAACTTTGATGAACACATGAAACATACACCATGTAATATGCGGATGAGTAGCGCATAAATGAAATTGATTTAAGTGACAAAAGAGATCCGCATGTTCGTGATAGCTGTAAAATGATCAATAGAACTTGAATTGACGATGTGATTCTGCAAGGACTGCCTGGATTTACAGGCTGTTAGAAAGGCACAGCTGCGACTGATCCTTCTTAACACGGAGTATTATCAACACCAGGTTGTGAGTACTGATAATTGAAACTTGATGTAATACTTAAAGTACTAATAATCAGGGGTTTACAGCCTCTGAAGAGTCCTGGGTCAGCCGTGATCAAACATAGCAGGCTTCCCAGCGCTCCAGATGCTTAACTTCAATCTTAATGAAAATATTGTCAGTACAAAAATATATATTGATGCTGTCCATTTGAATAATTTTCCAGTGCAGTCGCTTTATGCTGTTGGATCTATGTATCTAATCTCATTATCCCGTTTCTTGATTTTGAGACACCAGAAAAGTCCTGATCGCCTTTTTTTCATTCAATCGGCTACCATTTTTTTATCCGTGAATACAAGATTTTTCTAATCCAACAGTAAATCGTTTTTTGACCCAAATGCAACTTTTTTTCGAGTTAAAATAATACTTTCTATGGAATTAAAAATAGTCATTTGCAAGTCTTTTTATTTCCGATAGCAGCTGTAAAATGGAAATATCAAAGCGTGAAATCAAGTAATTTTCATTCAATACACAGTCTTCTTTGCTTGCATATTGGTGTAGCATTTCGCCAGTTCCCGGGCACCGAGAGAGATTTCATGATTTCATTGCCAAATCAAGGTTAAAGCTTACTGTTACATATCTCTGTATATTGTAATCCTAGGATAAACCACTGTCACTTCTCAAGACTCCTCCATTTCCTATTGCCCTGGTGCTTTCAGAGCTAAGGGGCAACATGAAGTCCATCTGTTCGAGATGTCGTATTGCGTTCGAAAGTTCTTTACACCACTGTGTTCCCTAGACATATTAGCCCATAGTAATGTCGATATTATAATAGAAGTTAAAACATGTCACCAATACGCAATGAAACAGAAAAGAACATCACAACTGTCCATATATGAACGGCGTAATATGATAGACACTTCATTATGGTCTAGATTAATAGAATCTGTCTGTTTGCGAAAAAAAGACTAATTTCTACAGACTAATTACTCTAGCCTAGGGATGTAGGCTAATTAAATTATCTATATGTTTTACAGAAAGGCATATCACAGGATATATGTGATTATGTAGTTACAAGGAAAGGATGTACTTCAACACAAAATGCTTTCTCTTAAAAACTGTTTCCTTGAGATTAATGATTGAATTGTTTCAGGAAAACCACTGACCAGCATCAATGGGAGTTTCGGGAAATTGGCAAGGGAGGTAATTTTAGACATACAAAGCGGTCCTCTGACGTCACAACATTCGTGTTAGTGGAGC
>JAQQZZ010030056.1:0-10780 GCA_030265115.1 Mopalia vespertina | reverse complement strand
CGAAGCCTGTTGATTAATAAACATTTTGCTGCCAAACGCCAACGTTCGCTGCAACTGTCTTCAGTGTTTGACATCTCGTTGTTTGAATAAACTATTAGAATCTTTCCCATGCTAGCTTATATATCAGTACTAGAGACTTACTGTATCAAAATAAACACGTGGTAGGAATCGATCCACGGAGACTACCGAATCCCATTGTTTTGACCGAGTCGCTTGGATTAGTTTAAGGCTCGGCAGGCATCCACTCCCTAGTAAGTCGGCATTTCGGTTTAACATATGGTACCTACTAGTTTAAAAGAGATCGGGCGCATATATGATTGGACAGCCCTTCGGCGAGACAGGCTGCTACGCGCTGTGAACTAAGTCCCGAGCTGTAGTATTGTATACGGAACTCCACTCGTGTTAACTGGCATTGAGAAGAACTGTACACGTTGCCGGCTTGTGAAGGGCTAACACATTTTAACGGATGCAGAGAGCCCTGTAGATTCGTTTGTAGTCAAAGATAAGCACACCAACTAAGATAGGACTTCAATTATTTACAGGGATCTTTAAAGAAAAAACCCAGACTCTGTACGTTTATACGGCGAGGAAGGTAGGTGATTTGACTATTCTTGCTGATACGGTCTTTCTTAACTTAGCAGACTATACAACAGACTCGACCACGTGGATCCCCTACTTAACCCGTAACTCGTCTATACTCTACACGGAGACATTTAACTGGATAGAAGCATGCTGGACTTTGAACAACTTTTGTATACTATTTAAAGCGAATGTCTGTGTTTATTTCAGGAAATTAAGACACTTTGCAAATCTTGTAAAGTACATGCAAATGAGCCGTTTAAGTATTTCGATCGCACTCCAGCTGTAAATATCGACACTGGAAGTTCAGTATTAGGCCTAGGTGTTCAGGTCTTTGTCCGTATGGCGCAGATAAATCTACAACTGCCAAGTTGTAATTTTATCAGTATAAGTTTAAGTGATCGCTTACATCATGGCGGTAAAGATGTTAATACCTAGTATTACCAAAGGCAAATCGTGTGACCTTTTATACGATCCGTTGCCCAAACGAGCAAGATGTTTATGATACCTTGGGGGGAAATGTACTAATTTTCGGTAGAAAACATTAAAACAATTTTTTTTTTTAAATTCATAACAAGGTAAAACCCGTCCTTTAAGTTATTTTAATGTATCGGTTACGCTTCGTCAAAAAGACATTAAACACATTTTACTTTAGAAGTTACACTATTTATGTACCTGTACAAGCATAAGCATATAATGATCTGAAGGTCAAATATCCCAGTCACTTGGCCTTAATCATTGAAGAGTCTACTGAAGTGTGTTACTTTATTCCAATATCATGACATTTAGAAGGCTTAAGAATGTTTTATGTGTATTTACGTATCGGGGTGCATTTGACAATGTCTATATGTTCCAACATTTTTTTTAATTTTTTTTTTTTAATGAAATATCTTTGTTACTTTGCAATAAGCTGTCTTATTTTGAGAATAAGCATGTTGTCCTTTGAGAACTGTCAAAGGATATAGGTCGATCGTAAGATATTTAAATGTATATGCGATAAAATTTTCTATTCCGACTGTTAGGAAGCTGCCGGTTTCGAAAGTAATGAATCTATAGGCGTACGTCTACTTGTACTGTTTTACTGTGTTTGATATATATTTCCATTCCGTTTTTTCTCTTTATCTCAACCTAATCGAATGGAATCGCAGTTAAATCAACATGATAAAAAATAAAAAAATAAAAATATCCATAATTTTGCGCTGAAGCTAGTACAGATGGTCGCTTTGCAATTTGTTGAATGTTGAAGATTGCATCATTTTTGTTTACGTTGTGTTCGAGTCAAACGACGTCAATTGGTAGACTCGTACATTATCTGACGGACTCGCACTCTGCCGTATTGATTTTTTCTCCCATTCATAAGCTATTTCATCATGCTGTCAGTAATATGTTGTAGGGCACGTGGGTTGCATGTGGACATTTTATGGTGACTTTGCGAAAACGAACGACTTGATTAAATTATTTATGTCTTTTATGATGAAATTATTGATTTTGGCTACTGTTATTATATTTTATTGTGAAGAATTTTATATCGATAGATTTACAGAATAATTACTCGGGCACAGATGTTTCGATTAGTTTGACAGCTATGGGCCATAACATTTTATAGATTAATTTTGAGAAATACATTTTATAAGTGGGTGTCATGAAAGAAGTTTCTTAACTTTACGCCAAGATTTCGATAATCCTAGCAAACAAGGTACTGTTCTGCTTATTTTGGAATACAACATATGATGCGATTTTTCCAAGTGTTTTATTCTAATTAAATTCTCTCTCCCAGTGTTTGGGTTTTTTTCTCCTCGTTTTTCTCTTCTGAATAAGGAATCTGTTTTGTCGCAGATATGGTTTTAAAATAATCAACAACCGACACAGAAATTTTCAATTGTGAAGAAAGACAATTGTCTTATCCCATACTCATCTTTCTATCAGCTAAACTTAAAAGAAGCGAAAGCTTACAAAAATTGTAAGTCTATTAATGCAAAGCTTGTCTAATTATTTGAAGAGATTTTATTTTTCTTGTCGGCCAGTGTCGGCTAACTTCAGGCTTTCACAACTGCTACAACTCCGTTTAATGTATAGGGTGGCCTTATCCTATCACATTAACTATTACCGTATAAGAAATAACCACCAAAATCTTTTATTCACATTGTTTGCCAGTATTTGAAGTTTTAGATTGTAGATATGGCACGAAGCGCGCACCATACTATCAACACAAGTATATGCTTGACGTCATTCCAGAAAAATAATGTGTTATTGTTACACACTCGAGCTATCATTTTTCTAAACTGACACGTTTATACAGCCAGTTTTACACATCACATTTACTTTGTTAACAAGTTTTTCTTTTAAAAAAGATATGAACGTTTTTGGAATGGCAATAGTTTCGATTTCGTATGTCATTATTCATAATATTTTTGCTGGAACAAAAGTATATATTGTAGGTATGTAGGTATAATAACAAGTTTACAGACCTATTGTGTTTACTGTATTTGTGCAGGTCAGTATATAATAAATGTATCACAAATGCCAGTTAGCTGTCAAAATCAATTTGGTTTAAACCAGTTACTAGACCTCTCAGTGCTATAATTGATTGAGAGCGGAAGACAAACAGGTTAAACGGCTTACGTTGTTTTGTAACTCATAGTTAATGACTGTTGTGTGGTCTTATAACCCAGTGTATTTAATTTCGATGAACCATTCGAGCATGGAAAAGACTTTTCACTAGTAAAAGGTTCCCAAACATTTATAACACTTACCAGAGATGTGGAGGTGTGTTAATTATATGTTGTAATATAACGGTTCAATTCCCCAAGGTTAAATCATCCGAATTTGTGAGAGAGCCAGCTGGCAATTAAATGATTAGAAACCTTGTTTTTATTGACAATTCAGTAAAGTTGGGTTTCCCCCTCCGTATATACGTTAAGTTGGATTTTTTAAATTTAGTTTTGCTTTTTTTGCCATTTGGGCGATGCGGCATGCCAATGAAGTCAGTAGGACGTATTGGCACATTACCCTGTGTACCCAACAACACACATCCGTTCTGCCAGTATTCTCCACGCCTTGTTACGTTCCCAACGGACAAACGTCCATCGGGCAATTTGTTTCTCTATATTGTAAATATCTGTAAAACCGACATTACGGTGCACCATTGGCTTTATTGCCATTTATTCTAGGTATAACATCACATAATGTTAACGATAACACATTGGCTGACTGGATGCATGTAGGTTACAAGTAACGCGAGAAAGAGCGTGAAAAGCAGCGCCAATCGTGCACCTACATCAAAACCTACTAGATATCCGGAAGTCTTATCGTTAAATACGAGTGCATTGAACTGATGTTGTTTGCTTATTAGTACTAAGACGGAATTTCACGCAGATTTTAATTTCTTTTAAACCTTAAACCATTTTTAAAAATAGACTTTAATTTTCCGAACTATGATGAAATGCTTCCCGACTTCCCCATATATAGCGCTCTTCAGAAGGCGTTACCAATTATACCGGATTTACCGGAATAACAATTTCTATACCAATGCCTGTACCATAATGGACCACAAAATGAACTACAATATAAATGAAAAGATTACCGTATTTCAAGAATATTCGTTATGTAAGGATACTACTTTATACGTGTGTTCAGTCAGTCGGGGCGTCAATTCCAGACTATTAAATCACCAGCAAGACTGTGTGCAACAACAGCTTCGAGTCGAATTAAGCTGGTTTGTTAAATGAACTGTGTCGACTGACTGTTACGCATTGTAAGCTTATACAATCGACGTGTTGACCTTCCCCAAGAAATATGTATGTCAATAACCACTGTACTATTAGTCGCCGCAGTGACTTAATAATTAGCGTGTCGGCCTACTTCTACGCACCACACACGCGGGTTCGAGTCCGTCTGTCGACCTCAGGTATTTGAAAGAGTTCGGTGTTGTTTTTTTTTTATGAGATTTTATCCCAGTTTTTTTTTTACCGTATTTAAGCAAGGAACAGTGTGGAATCGACAATCTCTCGTTATATAAGTGAAATACCCCGAACTAGCCGGAATTACTACGTTAAACCTTTATCAAACAAACAATCCAGATTAATCACATATATATATATTAAGCTAAAAAATATTAATGTCGTTCAAAACTTATATTAAGCTCTAAGCCTCTTTCCCCAAAGTATCGTACCATAACTTTCTTAATGTTAAACTATATTCGTCAAAACATCGTGTCAGATTGTACTGTCTTTTTGTGAAAGTAGCGCATGGCGCGTAATTTAAGATACGCACAAGTTACGCGATAAAAGTTCGCTGAATATAAAGCAATCTGGCTGATGTAACATGTCGCAAACAAGGTGTTTTTGGGCCATTCAGAAGCGACTGTTACAGTAAACCACAAGGGCTCAGTACCATTGCGATCGTATATCAAAATGTTGTACCTAAAATGTCTACTCCTCTCTCACAAAGACCATTATAGTCTTTAATATAAGAGAATATAAGTCTTTAATGTTAAGAGAAACAAAACTCTGAAGAACCACCTGTTTAAGGCGAAACTTCCCTCTGTATCAGATAGGTTGTAACGCTAATTCTCTTTAACATACATATTCATTGGTTAAACTCTATATCTCTGAAACACTAACTTGTAAGATGATTTATTCCTAACCCATGCCGAATATCTTGTTGCCTACATTTTTAACAATACTTTATACACCATATTAATGGCTATTACCTCTCTCACAAAGACCCAATATAGTCTTTAATATAAGAGAATATAAGTCTTTAATGTTAAGAGAAACAAAACTCTGAAGAACCATCTGTTTAAGGCGAAACTTCCCTCTGTATCAGATAGGTTGTAACGCTAATTCTCTTTAACAGACATATTCATTGGTTAAACTCTATATTTCTGAAATACTAACTTGTAAGATGATTTATTCCAAACCCATGCCGAATATCTTGTTGCCTACATTTTTAACAATACTTTATACACCATATTAATGGCTATTACCTTCTCTCTCGAGATGTGTGTAGGTTAACACAACTCGAGATTAAGGTTTATTAGAAACTTGTCTCTGCAATTTATCTAGAACTTAAGATGATTCCTCGATTTTAATTAATCTACATCCCTGTTCCAGTGTGATTGCCTTTAAGAAATATATAGAAAAGAAGAAGGGAGGACACTCCGGGGTCGACCCAGCTTGTACTATGGTGGTATTTGACCGCTTCAAGTCCACTAATCACATAAAATTAATAAATACCACCTGTCCGTGTGAGACAAATAGTTCATCTTCATATCCCAACCCATAATTACAAATTCAACGTTTTCTGAGACCTGTTGGTATACAACGGAATCGCTTGTTGTTTATGAAATAATCTCTCAAGAAATCACGTTTACTCACGGAAAGTCACGTAAGACCAAAACCTGGGAAGGAAATGTCGTAAAATTGTGATAGCTTATTTTAAAATATATTTAGAATTGAGAGAAACTGGACGATAAACAGTTTTTTTCTGACATATAAATTTTTTTTAGCTGTAGGCTGTACAGCAGGCATTAAGGCACCATTGGCGTTATTATCATTTATTCGAGGAAAAACATCCCGTGAAGTTAAAGATCACACGTTGGTTGACTGCCTGTAGATGACAAGTAACGCGAGAAAGTGCGTGAAAAAGCCAATCGTGTACCTAACAACATGGCACTCCTCTTGCTGCACATCAATCAGCTGTATATTTTCTCCACTGGTTCATTCGCAACTCGCCTACTGTTAAAACTCGCCTAATCGCAACTCGCCTACTCGTCTACCTGGGGGATTAGTGAGGCCGGATATCACCTGGGTGAAGATCGTCCAAAGTGTTAAACCACAGACGTTATGTATACCAGCTAATCATCTACTACTTAAAGTCCACCGGATACTTTAACCAAATATAACCTAATCAACAACAAAGAAAACAATGCTTGGCATACCCCAACAATATAGTCCAGGTAAACCAGATTAAAATACACTAAACAATACCTGAAATAGTTATCTCATTTTGGTTTGTAATAGAATTATACGAGCAGACTTGATAGTTGATATTGAGGGCCAATGCTGTATAGATTCTCAAAAAGATATTAAATAATATTTCTTCCAACTTTTATAACCCCTGTGTATTAATACTAGGACTTTTATAACCCCTGTGTGTTAATACTCGGAAATCCTGGAGATTAAGCCTAATCCGTACTGACTGCTATTCGCAACTCGCCTACCAAAAAATAGGTAGGCCAGTTGCGAAGACATCTCTCCATTCGTAGGGTCGGTACTTGAGCAAAAATCGCATTGCGAAGGATTAGTTACGGTATTTTAGATGTTGTTCACATATAATTTGAACTGTCTATCACTTAACCAGTATTTTGGCCAACAATAATTAGTGTTGAAATGGCGCCTGGATCGGACGGTCATTAAATTCTCAAACAGACCTCAACGAGAATCTGTTCCAATTTACTATGCAAATATAACAGACAGGATATAAATAATAATTATGTACATTCGAGATAAATAATTACGTGAACAAATAGGTGTATATAATATAAATTTAAAACATATCCCCCGATAATTCCATTATAACTTTAGTTATATATATTTAAATCATAATGTTTTTGTATGTTATTATGTTATATATAAGAGATATAACAAAAAGGCAAAGGTTCCAAATGCACTACTTGGTTTAACGTTGTTCAATGGCATACGTGTTAGCTCCTATAAACTTTGCGGGATATATTGATTTCTATTACATTTCTGTTGTTCTTGTAGACTGTTTCCTGTCAAAAGTTGGCTGTTGAATGACTCGTCAAAATTTTGCCGTCAACTGATTTAAAACAAAACGTAAAAAATAGAAGTGTACAGAATGAAAAAATGCATAAAGGTGCACTTTTGGCTTTATTATCATATAATCTAGGTAAAACATCACAATCACGTGACGTTAAAGATAACACGTTGGCTGACTGCCTGTATATGGCAAATAATGCGAGAAAGTGCGTGAAAAGCCAATCGTGCACCTAACTAAAAAAAAGACAGAAAAAAAACTAACGAAGACTGACCCAACCCTCCCCAGCCCCAACCCTCCCCAGCCCCAGCCAGACTAAATCAACCCCACCGACCCCAGAACACCCCACCCCACCCAAAACCATTATTGTTTGTCTCAAACATCACACAAAGTCGCCCTGGCTCAGCTCCTCTTACGATTTAATCATGCTCTGACACGCGGCCTCCTTTTTAAACTTCAGTGTCAAATCACGAATGTCCATTTTGTGTGTGACCCACTTGTTCATGTCATGCAGTTCCGGTATGTATATTGTCAGAGTGATATTAAATGTTTACTCTTTGGTCTGATGCGTATTTGTCATAGCAGATAAGGGTACCGGGTTTAGTATAATACATCTATATCCCTGTATCTATGGTAACGGAATTAACTAGTTGTAACACTTGACGAGATTTTATAAAGATTCGGTTTATCGTTTTTCCCATGCTGTCGATCATTTTCTCGGCTTTTTAATCATGCCACAGCGTTAACCTATCCAGTTAGCTGTAAATTACGCAATCAATAAATAAATCCACCCATCAAGCAAACAGATCACAAACTTAAATTTAAAATGTGACGTGCTTTGCTTTGTTTATAAACGAGTGTTCCTGGAATGTTACGTAAAGCATGACTATTTGCTTGGACGTATCGAACACACCTTCCTTAGATTAAAACACGCTGGAACATAAAATGATAAAAATTGTATACCGCAAATGACCCCTCCCCCTACCCTCCCACTCCCAACATGTACTCAATACTTTTTTTAGTATTCTCGACTATTCAGCAGTAAAACGTGCCATATACTATATGACATAGACCGACGGCTGCCTTGAAAGTTGCAATTTTGCAAGTCATGATGAGGTTGTTGTTGTTATGTTTGTTTATGGCTTTCTTGTCTCTTCCAAAAAAGTCACGAGACTGCGGCTATACAATACTTCGTTGTCCTTACGTGTGTATAAAGTCTTATTCCACTCAATTACCCTCTCAATTCGAAACTGTCACTCTCTGACGTAAGTCGAGGTAAGTCCGTGGTGCCTAGCTAGTATCAGTATGTAGGCCTAACTTACTATTTGCATGATCATACCTTTTATCCGGATTCTGGGTCTAAATGAGCCAATATCCCAAAGTCTCAGCTGCCTAGGCTTTGGAACCGGGATTATTTGGTTTAAGGGGCTCACGATACCGTCTAAGCTGTGGAGTCTTTGTTTGTTTGTTTGTGGAATTGGGATTTAACACCGTATTTAAGGTTAGTTCACTCATGTGACGGCGTGTCAGCCCAATAGGTGATGGAAATCACACTGGACACCACTGGCAGCAAACAAATACATGGCCGGACAAAAACACGACAGTCACTAACAGTTCTATCGGCTTCAGGTGGTCCCTTAGCTCCGAGAGCACCAGGGCAACATGGAAAAAACCTCCACTTCCTCAGCCGGGGGCCTTGTAACACGGGTTCGTTTTTTTGTTTGTTATTAGTTGAACCAGCACTCCAACAACTTAGTCCCAAGCCCCAGGCTTTGGAACCGGCATTCTTTGAACTAAGGGTTCAACTGTCCGACATTCAACACAATTTTCATATCACACAGTAGTGTTATTGAAGATAACTTACTCAGAATTTTATACGTTGCACCATTGTTTAAATCTCTTTAATGTGTGAAACGAGGTAAAAGTTTGTAATCATTGAATTGCTACTCATGGATTATATGTAGCTGTCTGTGATTCCATAAAATATCCTAAATACAAGGGAAAAGAATAATTATAATGCACACATTTAATGCTGTTTAGTATATTGACTGTGGTATGAATCGGGGTCTATAGTAAACTTTAAACTTTCTTATAACCGTGTGTTTCCAGTCTCGCCTTTTCAAGTGCAGACGGAGGCAATCAAATACTCAAGGCAAATACATGGGTGTCAGCCAGGAAGCCGATCTGTTTGTGATGTCTTTGTATTCCGTCCTGTGATTGCCCTGTATTTGTCCTGTCCTGACTTGGTTTGTTGCCATGCAGTTGCGTCGAGGTGCTTTTCTTCACCCTTCGGGCTGGCACCCCGGCGCTTGAGTGATATAGCGTTAAGTACGGCGTTAAACCCCAGTCAAGCAAACACACAAGTCACGAGGGCCTTGTTATCTTTCATTATCTTATTACTTCCAATTTGATAACTTTATGCTTCGGCAGATTTCCTTTATCGGATCTTAAAACCAGGCGCGCCCATGTCCATTTTTGGCGGGTTTTTTTTGCCTACCCATGGGTCCAATGAGCACAAGACCCAAGCATTAACTTTGGCAAAGTTTTAGTAACAAATTCAAGAAAGATTTTATAGTTAAGATAAAACTTTTGGACTTCTCAATTTATCATTTTTGGCCATAGGCGGGTAAGTTTTTAAGCCCTCGATATGTTGTTCAAATAAAAAAGTTACACTGTAAAAAAAATCCTTAACAAAGTTATGGGAACAATTCCATAACGCCTTTAATTTGGAATTTTCCTTACCGTTTGTGGAATTTTTCGTAATCTCTAAAGGATAATCCATAAAAAATATTTGGAATAGTCCTTGACCCTGAGACAAATTCCATGTCCTATTCCTTGAAATTTATGGAATATTCCGCTGTTGCTTTATTCAAGGAATATTCCTTAACCTTTTCCTTAAGATGTTAAGGAATATTTTTTCATTGTATATCATATGTTATAGCTTTGTATTAGCTTACGAGAATAGAGATGGCTCAATTATTATCAGTCATTAGTTATACATAACCATGTCTGGTCTTAATAATCAAACCAGGTTCTACGTTCCACGTGGGCAGGGGGAAGGGAATTTTATGTTACCCCGCGCAACAAGACACCGATCTGTATGTGACGTTTGTGTATTGAGTCTTGTGATTGTCATGTCTCGTCTTTGTTTATTACCAGCCGCGTCGAGGGCGGTTTCCATAAAACCACGACACGCCGTCATCCGAGTGAATAACGGCGTGAAACCCGAATCAAAAACGAAAAAAACCTTTAAAACATGAATTCTAGTTATGGAGACTGAAGCGATATTGCATGAAATATGCATACATCAGAGGGCTCTTGATTAAGATAAATGCCTTTTAAAGGCGACCATTATCTTCTCGTGGCTTTTGCTGTGATTTCCAAAGGATGATTATATTAACACCACATATATTTAGAAAGA
>JAQQZZ010030055.1:0-14686 GCA_030265115.1 Mopalia vespertina | reverse complement strand
GATGATTCTTTAATTGTCATTGGCTGATGATTCTTTAATTGTCATTGGCTGATGATTCTTTAATTGTCATTGGCTGATGATTCTTTAATTGTCATTGGCTGAGGCCTGGAGAATAAGAGATGAAAGCCCACTCATTGATTGAGTCTGATTTGACACCAACTCTGCTTACATACTGTTATTTCAATCCTGTGTGTTGACTGACCTAAAAAGCGTCAAACCCTAACAGTGGTGTTTGGTTGTTTTAGAATGTGTGATGGTTGCTGGCTGTCTCACACCTAACTGACAGCCGGGCTGCCAGAGAGTCAACACAGACTGGAGCCACTAGGGCTGATCTACCATACTCTACCTAACAAACTATTTACTCTCTCATGTGGTGAGAAAATCACAGGTTTATGACATAACAGTATTCATTTAAACACTGCCTGGTCTTAAATCAAACTTCTGATGAAATCACAAAATCATACAAAGAGAAGGAAGCTAAAAAAAATGTAGTTATCTTTATATTTCCTGAGCATCTGTTATTAATGTTGATTTTGAATTTTGAAAAAATCTTTACTCTGTCTTTCCTTGGTAGATTTTTTTCTTACAATTTGATACTTTTTTATGTCCTAGGTTTTTACACATATATGTTCTCATTGAATAATAGGCATATACCTGTAATAATTAAAGTTTCTATAATAACATTGAAACTTGGTGGGCTCAGCAAACACTAGGACATATCACACCTTTGTCGTGAGGAATATTTAGAAATCTTACTGTGAGTAAAAACTCAGAGAAATAATTGTGTAACTATGGTTAGCAATAGAGGTTTATATTTGTGGACTATTGAAACCTACTTCATCAGATGAGATAAGACTGATCAAACAAATGGCCACTTACAGAGAATTACCCCATTGTGAAGAGTCAATACTCACAGGGCTTCCTATCACACACTTCAAAGATACCTCTGCCCTTTTATTTCTTCGCCCTTTTTGTAAACAACTGACAAATTTCACATAACCAGCGATAACAATTAAACAAGAGAATATATATTATGTCCAAAGTGTCATCGTTTAATCACATTTAATCAGCAAATTGTGATTGGCACAATTTAACGAACTGTGATGTTTGTAGCTAATTACAGTAACCCTGAGATAACTAGAGCCTAAGGGTTGTGATACGGGGCTATTGATTATCTTCTTTGTCAAATCTGTCTTCTCGGCAATGTTTCTGATAAACACACAGGATCTCTACAAATTTGATTTATGAATTGAATTTTCTATGAAAGCATTGGGTCCTCCCACCTATAGAGTTTGCATGAATGGTTGACAAGAAAACAAAAAGGAGAACGTACGAAAAGAGACATAGATAACATGTTGGCTGACTGTCTGTACATGACAAGTAATGCTAGAAAGTATGAGAAAAGCCAATCGTGAACGTAACTCCAAGAGTTCTGCATTGCAACTAAGACTTCCAAAATGTTTTCTTAAAACAATTTTTTAATTGGTATTAGAAATTACAGTACACCATGCAGCCAGGATACAACTTGGCTACTGCTGCCGTTTTTGACGGTTCTGCAAATTAATACACTTCATCTCAAATGCAAAATCACCTTTATAACTTAACACTTAAACCAGTCTTATAGCTAAATTATAATAGGATTGACTTTCGTTCTCAGTATTAAGCTTTACGGTCTGACCTGAGTTAAGTTTCTGCCCAAATTTCTCAAAGTGTTTTGAGTCTTCAGGGATTGATATTTCTAAGTCATTTGTTGTTCTAATAAATGGAAAATTTGATTGACAAAAATTCAATAAAATTTAGCATTTTAAAACCTTGATATGAAACCCTATGTATTTTAAATAAAAACGCTAGTTGAAATTAAATTTCGATAAAAATATGGAATATTTTTAGATAAAAAGGTTAAAAAAAAGTTTTTATTAAATTTAAGAACCTATTATTAGCCCCTCAAAAGACTTCTACCAATCCCTTAGTCTACATAATGTTCCTATTTTGCAGTAGCCCCATTAAAATTAGTCATTGACTACAGTGCATGTTTCATCCTAGATAAGTTATTCAAATTAAATTTTTTATTGCTAAATTCTGGCAGAATTGAGAATTTCCAGTGTTGTTTGTTTTAGTTACTTGTATTTTAAATAAAAACGCTAGTTGAAATTAAATGGCAGAATTGAGAATTTCCAGTGTTGTTTGTTTTATATTTAAACTCTTAGTTACTTGCACAAAGCAAGGATGGAGAGCTACTGAAACCGGCAAACTTAATTTTCTTTTTTAACTCTTCAGTTTCTTTCTACGTGGAAAAAATATCTTTACTTTGGTGACACTGTCAGTCTGTCACAGATTGTAGTTATTGTTTAAGAATAGTCAATATGGACAAAGGCATTCAATAAATATTTTACAAAAAGCATTCTATATAATTTTAGTTATTGTTTGAAAGACCAAAAATTGACAAAAAGCATTCTATATAATTTTAGTTATTGTTTGAAAGACCAAAAATTGAGCAAAAAGCATTCTACATAATTTTAGTTATTGTTTGAGATGTTGAAGTATACAGATAATTACTTAAGCCAGGTTTACCTCTAATTACACTGGCTCAAAGGTTACAGCAAGAATTTGTATGACTTCAGTATTGATTTAGAAAGGAAAATTAGATTTTAGATATCGTTTAACAATTGCCAAACTTTTACTGTTTCTTCTCTATCATGTACACAGTAAATCTTATAGATAATAATATACAAAAATTTATTGTCCTTTGGAGTCTGAAACAGAAAAGGGTATGGTAAAGCCAAGTACCCTAATCTTCCCTTAAATATGCTTTTTGAGGCATACATTTTACATGTACATGTATGAGATCTTCGTGACTGTTTATAATGTGGAGCGAGGACAGATGAGTGAGTGGCTCCCACTCTAAGCTTCTATAATGTTATGGAGCAGGTATAATAATGTGATAAATTAAGACTTTCAGTCAAAAGTAAAATGTGTTATGAATGTATAATTTTATTTATTAAGTTTCTGCTAGCTGATCAATAGTTAAAACTTTTAAGATATTATTGACCGACTCAGTGACTTCTTCCTCGTGTTCTGTGAGGTGTTAATGTTGCCTGATCAACATTGCACAGAACACCAGTAAGAAGTATAACTGGGCTGGTCTACAATATTTTAATTTAAAGTTCTAACTGTTGGTCATTTAAAAAAAACTTAATAAATAACATAACACATATATAACACCATACATAGAGAGCCCTGAGTAAACAGACCATATGCATTCACTAATGTTTATTAACATATACTGAGTGCACAATTCATATACTAGTTATGATAGCCTGTGCTTGTTGAAGTCAGACTTCAAAGAACTCTATTAAAACCATTTCACAATTCATAGTAACACATGGGTTACACTTCAGCCAGTAACGGACTGTTAAATACAAGGCTTTATACCACACGCTTAACAAATCTATGTTCATTATAAACACATTGAGTTAATAATATCAGTGATAGTTACCTAAGTGTTATACTCACTGTTCTGTCCTATTACACAGCATTAGGGAGAGGACTACTAGCTATAGGTTGAACCCACCAACACTGCTGTATTTCCCATCTACCCAGCCACTCAATTCTCCGTGTACTAATAGACCATCCAATGGAGAGCTTGCACAAACCGGCTGTCCTGGTAAAGCCAAGTGTTGTCACTCAATATTGTGGTTGGCTCTGCATGTTCCATTGAATGGGGCAGGCCGTTCTGTTATTTAGATACCTGTAGTATTGTTAGTTGTGTGTTAATGAGGCACCGACACCCGCCAGGTTATGTTACCTGTCCCACTCGGGGTCTATATGGACAGGTGGGCCAGTGTTTCTCCTATAATAGTCCCACAGAGGCCCTCAGTCTGCTGTGTGCCCTTCATCAATGGGCCGGCTTAACCCAATGTAGACACAGTCTCAACAACTAGATTCAAGTTTTTTTCATGTCACTTGTCCCCGGCCTCCTCAACCAGTCAGCCCCCTTATATTGCCAGCTACTCTATTAGGCAAGGTTTATTGGTTGTCTGTAAACAGTGTTGTGTAGACTGGCCACTGGGTTCCCCACTAACTGGACTCTCATGTCTATGTCAGCCAGCCATTTACACCTGAACACGTACTATCAAATAGACAAGTACACACAATTTAGCACGTCTGCTTCTACCCCCAGAAATAAAGTAAATTTGGCCTGAAGAGTGTCCATCAAACTTCTGTAAAACATTTCCTTATAGTGAACACCATGCTGTGGGACTTGAGTGTCATCAGGAATTCAACCCTTTTCAATATGACTTTCTGACTGTTTATATAAGTAATTGTGGAGGTATAAAAGAATCTAGGATTGTTGCTGTTTTTAGTAAAGATTATTACCTAATTTTATTAATTTAAGAAGATATTTCTATGTACTTCTTTACTATATTACTAAAACCATTTTAAGAATTTCAAAAATATAATAAAATTTGATATTTTAAGGAGGATTTTCTACCTCTGTTGTAGCAGTTTGACACTAGACAGACTGACATTATAAACACTGTAGTTTTCCATCAATTCTTGTTTTATATGTGTGCTGTAACGTCCTGGCATTATCAAGTACAAGCACCTAGTCTATTGGTTTCTCTTTTCAAATGTACATTTATCAGGGGTCTGCCAGAGCCACCTTTAAATTACAACATAACTCTTTCCCACATCAACTGGTGATAAAAACCCTGATTTATGTTTTTGTTATCAGTGGGTGAAATGTTTGGGATAAATGTAACCCAATCTACCCAGGGCTGCCTCCCTTTGTGACCCTCAGAGTAAGGACATATGAACTGTAGGGTGTCTGGAGCTAGTACAGACAACTCCTCCAGTGTCATATCTATCTTATTATGACCCTGCCTCTCCATCAGTCAACATATTGATAGTCTTTCTCACACTACTCATTTGTTTTTACTTATTAATATTTTATTCTGCGATAATATCACTGGTGTATTATGTCATAATAATCAACAGTTTAATAGTTAAGAGTGGGATTACAAGGTGGTGGTGGGGGTGGGTGAGAAAAGTCTTAAGAATAAATGAGCTCGGATTCATGAGACACATGTTATTTTTACCAGTTAAATTAACCTGTCCATACATCATTCAACCAAGGCTTTTCATGTTACTCAACTATGACATAATGATGATCTACACGTGACAGTGTGTTTGGTTGTAAGGGGACTTCAAGTATCCTGTCTGTCTTCTCAGAAGATATTAAGTGATTCTATTTCAACTGAAATCTTTTCTTTGAGTCTGACAAAATATTTTTATGTTATATTTGAATAGAAAACTCTTTATACTTGTGGAAATATGCATTATCATAAAATAATATCCGTATTGACTTTTATTACAGCTTATTTGGAAGTTATTATGAATTACTGTAGCCACTGTTCAGTATCCTAATTGTTACATACATCAACCATTGTCTACATTCAGTGTTTATCCTCAAGCTTTACCACAATTCAGTGTTTTACTGGTACTCGTTTGTAAGAGGCACGTACCACATAATGACAACCCAACACCCCATCCACTGATCAATCAATGGAAGCAATCAGAAAATGAACAGCCATGGATTGAGAAAAACAGTAGTGATTTGGATAGTGATATGGTGCATTATGGGATAGATTAGATGGTCCACTAGCAGCACATCTAGTCGGATTGCCTCTCTAGATACCGGACTTGTATTACACATTTATGCCAGTTACAGGAAATCGATCCATTGAGCTGCCCAGAAAAATAACGGCTTTTTGGTCCTAATAATTCATATCGGCCATCAATTCTGATGAATGAGTAATCCACGTGCCAACATGGCTGCCTTATCAATCATAACAATCTGGCCAGCAATCTAATATTACCCACAAATCTGACACCTTAAGATGTATCAGATGTCATTAAGTCCACGCTATCAGACATATCTATCATTCTCTGCCAGACTTTGGAAAAAAAGAACAGCTTACTTACAATCTTATATCAATTGCAATTTAACAATATATCAACTCCAATTCCAGTAAATCAATTGTCTCTTGATGGTAGGAGTTCACAAATGGCACGATGCCAAGATACAGCACTGACTAGCATGGTTAACACAATAACTGGAATTTCCATCGATTCCACAGAAGTATTAAATAAGATAGGTCTTCAATAAATATATTTCCATTCTACACGGCTTGTAATCAATCTTTTCTTCATTAATTAGTTTCTCAATGACATAATTTTTGGCAAGTCCACCATGTGAGATATGACAGGTTTAGGGTTGTTACCTTTAGGTTTAGTTTTAGGGATAGGTTAAGTATTAACTCTAACCCAGAACTAAGAATTTACGTTTTGTCTTACATGAAGGATATGCCTCAATTTGACTACTAAACTTAAATTCACATGGAACATTTTCTCAATTTTGTGTCTACATTTAAATAAAGAATTTAAGATTCAGAGTTAAATAGGATGGATTAGCAATATATAGAACTTCTTTTATTGCTCTTGAATTATTTTAAACAGTAATTGTCTATTTTTGTTGAAGTTTTTAACTGTTGAAACAAGTATGAAAGAGGGGTGTTAACCATACATTGTCCACACACATCAATCAATATGTGGGAAGCTTCTATCAATTAGAAGGTGTGCACAAACTACAAGAATTCTTCACCTTTTATGTTTTTTACACAGTAAGAAATGCTTATACATGTACATGTGTTTGGGTTTTGGGGCATCCAAGACGACCCCCAAAGTTTCCATACAAACTGGCAGTTGGAGGGCTATTCCTTTTGGCCCATTGCTCTCAGGGTTGTTCAAGGGGTTACATAAAGCTCATCTGCTTAGTGTCATTCTTCATTTTGTAATTGTCATTGTTTGTTGTCAGTGACATTGAGAGGGGGATTACCCTTCACCTATTGGGCTTGTACACTTCATGTATAAAAAAAACCTTACGTATGACCTAAAACCCCAACCAAACTTCCATATATACCATCTTATATGCATGGGTAATCATTTTGTGTTTCAAGATGTTCTTAGCAAAGGAAAAATACATTTGTCCTGTTAAATTATAGACTGTTTTAACTGTTGTTTCACAAAGCGAATATCTGTAAAATAAAGAGTGTTTATGTTTAAAGTAGTTCCAGTTTATATAACAGCATCTTGTGGAACCAGATTTTGACCAAAATATCATTTTCTGGTGTCGGCACATTTTCTTACAATGCCATAAATTTCCTCTCATATACAAGAAATTGTAACAGTTGAATATAATAAGTGCTATTAAAACACTCATTTGTCTATAGCAATATTTCTCATTACCTCAAGTAGTTTTCTGCTGACATTAATATAACACTTTGTCTAACCAATAAAAATCTCACAGTTTTCGAGTGGGAACAGACCAAGCCTCTGGAGAACTTGATCTACAGCCAGCGTCTGTAATCAATTAAGTAATTAGTGTAACATATTCTGCCAACAGGATCAGCTGTAACACACAACACCTGATGTCCGTGTACATTTCATGTTTAAACCCTCCGGAGCGGATTCTTCCAACTTTGATGCAAAAACTTTTAAAAATGTTCAAGACAAGATACCATTGCAACATATGTCTTCATTCGACAAAAAACCCATGGCATTTCTGTTCCCATTCGTTTGGGAGATGAGGTTTGGGAGTCGAGGAAGTGGAAAATGCTCTTTTTGTAAAGTTTATTGCAGAACTATAATATATGGGTAACTAAATTTCATTCCTACAATAAAGCCAAAGATTAGGAGCATCGATACAGAGAGGCATGGGTATACACTACAAAACACAGAAGAACACATTTCTTGGCTCCATGGGAAAAAAATGTGTTCATCCTGCTGAATTTTAGCTCACTACTCCCCTGTCCCTAGACATTTCTGTTATGGTCAAATCACTCTCTCAGACCGGCAATGGTGTTCAAATCCACACCAAAGCAGTTCATGAGTTACTACAAGAAATAGTTTTTCTTCTTGGACTCTAGTACCTTCAGAAGCTGTTTCCAGTCAGTCTATTTGGAGATAGATGTCAGCCAACATTGAACAGCTGGCCTGTTTTCAATTTGCTCTCTCTTGGAAACTGTCAAACATCTAGCCTTAACTAGGAAACTGTTAACCTACCCTTCAAGAGGGTGACATTTTTTCACAGTTTCTAATGAAACACTGATGTTGTTGCTCACGCTTCCTTACACGTCTGTGAGCATCCAGAAATCCACGGAATTCCTCATAGAATCCTACATGTACAGTCTCTCATACTCAGAACCCAAAAAAATCTTTAAAGATATTAACTTACTTTAAAATTGTGCAAGGAATTGAAAAATATTTATTGTTTATAATTGCATAATTAAAATTGTTCATTATTCTCAAGAAAAAAAGGTTAGAAGAAACTGCACTTGGCAAAGAACAAAAATGTGAGCTATGTATCATTTTGTGACTACCACTGAGTATGTTTAAATGACAAAGCATACTAACAACTGTAAAAAGCTAATGATAAATTCCCTTCCTCTTTCCTACTAGTAACCTCTACATGAAGTTACCACCAGTGACCTCTAGATGAAGTTACCACCAGTAACCCCTACATGATTGTTTGTTTGTTTGTTTGATTGGGGTTTAACGTCGACTCAAGGGTATTTCACTTAGATGACGACGTGCCAGCCCAATGGGTGACGGAAACCACCCTCAACACCACTGGTTACAAACAAAGACAACACAGGACAA
The DNA here is from genome assembly GCA_030265115.1 of Mopalia vespertina. NCBI lineage: Eukaryota > Metazoa > Mollusca > Polyplacophora > Chitonida > Mopaliidae > Mopalia > Mopalia vespertina. The sequence continues at coordinate 5,965 of JAQQZZ010030055.1, read as the reverse complement.
TAACAGGATACAATACAGACACCACAAACAGATCTGCTTCCTGTTCCCCTTTAGCTCTGAGAGCAAAAGGGCAACATGAAGATCCCTCCAACCACCCGTACCTCTACCTGAAGTTACCACCAGTAACCTCTAAATAAAGTTACCACCAGTAACCTCTACATGAACTTACCAAGCCTGAATGTTATATTTTTTACATAATATAGTAATTACCATATGATGATGATGCGCACCATTAAACTTAAAATTAAATTGACAAAATTTGTTTTCTGACTCTTCATACATACAACATATATAATGATCTATTATACAGTATACTATCTCCAAAATTGAACAAAATTCCTTTAAAATCTATCTACTGATAGCTTTAATAAACTGATCACAGTAACAACTTTGTCAACTAGAACAGTCATTTCCCACCTGTTTATATCTTTTTTCAGACATATTAACTATGTGAGGAAGGTGTGTAGAATATAGATACCCTAAATCACCCCCAAATTCGTCCATAGGATTACTATTTTAGAAGCTGTTTAAAAGATTTTAAAATTGTGTCTGAGAGGCAGAAGATGAAATTTTCAGTTGGAAAGCATCAACATTTGTCAGAAAACATAAATTTGTTCAAATACAAGCTGTTATATTGTCACAAGAACCAAATAAGTTAGGCTTTGTCATGGACAAAATTGGAGGTGATTTAGGGTAGCACTCTTCAATAACCCCTGATCAGAATATCTAAAGACTTTTCCAAAAATTATCTCTTATGATAGAACTGATTAAATTTGATGTCCTGTTTTGTGTCTGACTGGCTGGTCCCTAAGTTATATAGTCTGACTAACTCAGTGAATGATCTTTTTTTCATTCTGTCTTGTCTATAAAGCTGCATGAGTCCAGACAAGCTCACAAAAATGTGTTGAGTTAGTTACACTATATTGGAGCTCTCTTGAGCACCAATTAGTTTGTAATCAGTTTCTTGGTAGGGGTTGTCAGATGAGGTTAGGTCATGTGATGAACTGTTGAATTCTGGGATACCACTGTGTGCAGTGTAGATGTATTAAAGCTGTAATGAAGGCACTGTGTTGGTCTGTACATTTCAGAATTGGTAACTCTTTAATAGCTGGGTTGATTTGTAGCTGAGACTTCAGACTTTATCGTTCTGCAGGTTATTTCACTCATCTGACATCAGATCTGTTTAAGACATGGTCCAGCCTAATCTCTTTCTAGCTGGGGTATCAGTGCTTTAAAATACCTGCTTAAAACCCCTGGACTTGGATGTCAGTGCCTTAAAACACCTGCTCAAAACAATGCCTTAAAATACTCTCTCGAAACCCTTGGCTGTAGAATTGGTGTCTAAAAACACCCTCTTGAAAACCCCTCTTGAAACTCATGACTGGAATATTAATGTCATAAAACACCCGCTTGAAACGCCTCACTGAGTTATGTGAACAGAAAACACCCATCAAATTCTTTTTCTTGGTTGTTCCATCACCAGGAGACACCTGCAGTTTAAGAGTGAAACAACTGTCCGTATTAATCAAATAACTAAACACACTGGATGTGGTGAGTGAGCCATACAGGTTGGATCTGTGGGGAGGGGAGGGGGGGGGGGGGGGTGTTAGCCCTGGAATGTAGGTGATGTGTTGAGACCACAGAGGCAGACAAATGAGAACGGACTCTTACTAGACTGGTGTATTAACTGACTACATCTTCCTTACTGATTACAAAGACAACAACTGATTCCCTAACCCTAACGATTAACAAGATCGCTCCATTCCATTGTAAACTTTTAAAGTCCCTTTCTCTGTCCAATAATTTTATTTGTCTGTATATTTGCTTTCCTGGATAAAACACCAGCTTTAAGAAAAATAACAGCTTATAAATAAGTTTTCTGATAACTTCTCAATAAAAAGTCGTCTTTAAGAAAAATAACCGCTATCAAATTAGTTTTCTAATAACCTCTCAATAAAACGATGGGTTTAAGAAAAATTACAGCTAATAAAATTAGTTTTCTATGAACGTCTCAATAAAAAGTCATCTTTAAGACAAAAAAGAACAAACAAATTAGTTATCTAATAACCTCTCAATAAAACGCTGGCTTAAAGACAAATAAGAGCTAATAAGTTTTCTAATAGGCTGAATGTCTCCTTGGTTTAACTAGAAACCAGAACCACTTGACCTTTATATGACCTTTCCTAAAAACATTCCCAAAGAATCCGCCATAAAGGACTACCATACATCTGTGTGGTAATACTTTAAGACTATTGCTTTCTAATATGTAATGTATTTGTAAGATAACAGTAAATCTGACATTAAATCTAAATGATGGAATACTCTCTGTGGAACTCTTGGTTGTAACGGCTATCAGAAGTAAGGGTAATGTCATTTCCTGCCACCCATGGCTAAGGCTGCTAACTTACATCATAGTCAGTGATAACGGCTACAAATGTTCTTTATGACCAGTGTAAAACAAGAGCCTAGAGGCAGTAGATGAGAATTGACAGTGTGAATTAGTGAATATCATATCAGTTAGTTAGTCGGCAGACACACTGGTTCCACTGCCTGTCACCAGTAATTCTATACAACACTAATCTGTAGCCAATACCAGTGCTACTGCAACCTTTAGTTTGGGTGGGAACAAATCTGCTGTAGAAAACAAGGACCATTCCAAGTGTTGTATATAATGATGGACCAGACCATTTCATACATCCAACCATAAGTTTGTGATAGTGATTGAGACATTCAATGGTGCAAATGTATCAAAGTTTCATCATGACCTAATAAAACTTAAAAGAAAAAGGCAATAACTTTTCAAGTACTCACAACAAAGAAATTTTCACAGACATCCCAAAAAGAGAAAATCATATAGAGCTAGAATAATTGTATAGCCTGTAATTCCACTGAAGAGCTTTACATGATATGCAAGTAGTGTTAACTTCTTTTTTGACTCAATATTTCAGCATTTATTATGTATGCTATCATCAGGAAATGCTATAATATTGAGTTAACCTTTTTCAGAATTATACTACTTGTGTAATTCTGGTATAGTTTAAGGACTCTTTTGGGGTAAGTAATGGGGAGAAAGGCTTTTCTAAGGTTATAGTTAGGTTTGGATGGGTATTGCGATTCCCAGTTCACATGAGGTTAACAATCTAACACCTCTGAGGTAGAAAATGCTAACAGTTCCCTCCAGTGTTTAATAAACCTTCCGTTGCAGGCCACCTCTGGCAGGAGAACTGTTTAACATTCCTGGTAAATAAGGTAAATAACTTCTGGCTGTTTTTCTCCACTCCCCAGCCTTTCTGACTTCAAGGTTTAACAAGTCTCATCCATCTGCACTTATAACAGAAATATACAATCTTCTTGTCACCTAATATATAAACCATCCAATCAGGCAGGCTATTCATCTGCATCCTGGTGAAGATACCAAGCTAATAATACACTCGGGGAAATACCTTAATGGGAGTCTCCGAATGTTAGAAAGAGGGTACTCTGTCCTCAAACCGTTGTATTAGTACCGATTTAAACTGATGTCACACACATTTCTCTATTGTGGCGTTACTAAAAAGTCAAATGTCTTGACTGCTTTGACATCAGAGGACTGCCTGCCACACCCCCTTTGACCTTACAAGTCTTCCATTCTGTTGCTACCATAATGGCGTCCCTGCTTATTGAACATATGATGAATTAGTGCCATCTTGTGTCAAGAAAGAAAACCCCTAAAGTAAGAGGTTCGGCACAAAACAAAGATATCTTTGCTTCCTAATCTAACTCATATCTTCTCTTTTATGAAATGAAACAATTTTGAGTCTTACAATGAAAAAAAGTATACCTTTTTGGCAGAAGACCTAAGCGAACACCAAGACATACACATATAGGTGTAACCATATACTAAGTGATTAACTCTCAGTTATTTATTTTTGGTTGAGTATTGTTTACAGAGTCACAGCTGTCATCACCTTGTAATAATAACAAGTTAATGTAATGTAAACTACAGATGAAGAGTGTTGAAAATAGAAACTAAATCTTTGCAACTACAGATAGATGATAACCCTGGGCATGTGTCCACCTGAGTTTTCTCTCACATGGGAAAACAAAAACTTCAGTTCAGACTATGTGAGTAGAAACTAGTAACATTAGAAAACTTATAGGTGAACTATATTGGTAGGAAGCATTTTTGTTGTGATGCTGGAATGGCAACTATTTTATGTTCACTTGGTGTAACCAATACACATTCAGCCCTGTTAACGGATAATATACAAGTTGGAAATACAACTTGAAATTTTGAGATACATGTAGTTCTTGATTTTCTAGAAGACAAGTGCTGTGCTATAAACTGTCCTGAGTTTGCCAGTAATGCGCCACATATTTTAAAATATTGTTTTGAATATTAAAGTGCACATTAGCCAACCAAATTTGAGACTTTTTATTTTGATTGTTATGTCGGCCATTTATTTTGTGGTAGGGTCAATAGAGGTTATCAGGTGTACCGTACTGTTGATTACACACAGTCTAATATAACAAGTCTATCAACCAAAAGTATGAATTACCCAATGTCAACGGCATTAAGCTAATTTCTATAAGACTAGCTCCCTCTACCTTGAAGTTTATAAAGTCTGGGGGATGATTTTCTCTCCTTATCGGTCAGCTGCATAAGCTAAGATCAAATCATGCCAAGCTCATGCAGAAGATATCATCTCTATGTTTTTTACGTACACGGAAGATGAAAACAAATGGATTCTCTACAAACTGGGCTATAAGAGCTATTCCATTGCGCTTATGTAACGGTAAAGATTCATAATACAATTGTTTGGTATATGGACTTTTGAAACATTTATCTTGAGTACAAAGAAAAAAACATTCCAACCATTGTTAACCTACATGTATGCATCTATCATATAATATCATATTGACTTACATGTAGAATAGAAAACTTGATTTTGTTGGAATGAGACATTCAACAAGTAAATTTCCTGTGACACTGTCAAACTGGTGCATGCTGGGAATTGGGATTAATTAAACCAAATTCATAATCTGTACAAAATAAAATAAATGAGATTTTTGTGGGAGAATTCCCTGTTATTAGGCTGATGTGGGTGTAATAATAAATTTTGTTGGCCATAAGTCATAGCATGACCACAGCATGAATGTGTTGTTAATAAGAGATGTTAACACTAAGTCTAATAAAGCAAACACTCCTTCAGCGAAACTCATATCAACTCGTGAATAATTCATGAATTTAGTATGAATGTTTGACCTAAGAAATTTTTATATTAAAAGTCGCCCAGAGAAAGTAAATCACTGCCAGAAAAAAATTTAAATTAAATACATTTTTAATTAACAGACCACAAAAGACAAAAAATTAATCACATATCACAATTATTGAGTTTTTAGTTCTAGGAAATCAGTAGTTATAAGAAGGAATCCACCTGATCAGTTTGTATTGGGTTGGTTACAGACATGGCTGGTTTGTGTTTTTAGTCCGACAGCCTACCACTTGGTCATTCTATATCCAGACCAATAACCAGTCCCACTCAGACTACCCCCTTCAGCTACATCAATCCAAGCGGAGAATGTCTTGTATTTCTCTCAGGCTGCTTGCCTTCCAGTTCACACCCTGATCCCAGACAACACTAATTACCATCCCTCCTATAGCCAGTTAGATTGGCTGTAATGATTGTAATAAAGTGAGTTGGTGTTGATGTGGAGCTGGCTGGTCTTGTAACTGGACACCAGTGTGGACAGATACAGACAGGGCCGTTCCTGAAATACTGATGTCCAGTCCATATTGCACATTAATGATGACATAAACATGCCCCACCTTATTAACCAGTCCATATGGCACACTGGTGATGACATACATGTAAACATGCCCCACCTTATTGACCAGTCCATATGGCACACTGGTGATGACATGAACATGCTCCACCTTATAGAACAGATAATATGGCACACTGTGATGACATACATGTAAACA
>JAQQZZ010030044.1:0-10780 GCA_030265115.1 Mopalia vespertina | reverse complement strand
TGGGTATATCTAAATGGGTACAAGAAATATGTCAGCCTGGGTTGGGGGGGGCGTCGAAGGGGGTGGCGCCCCTCCTCTGGTTGTATATTGGCTGTACTCCGGAGGTAGATATGTATGTATGCTCCTCTGGATGTTGGTTGTCCTCCGAAGACAGATATGTATGTATGCTGGGACACTCCTGGTGGGTGGGGGGTGCCCCAGGAAATACTCCTACATTCACAATTGGCAAAAGTTTATGTACGTGAAGTCTTATCTGCCTACATTCACAATTGGCAAAAGCTTATGTACGTGGAGTTATCTGCTTGATATATAAAAGAAGGTAACCGAAATTACCACTGGGGGCCGCCCAGGGGGCGGGGAGGACTCCAGGAAAAAAGTGTGCCAGAATCCCCATTGTTTATACTACTCACCTTTCATAAGAAACTTAAACCTGTAATACTGACTGTTACACCACTATACCGTCACGTCCACCAGGAGACATGTCATAAGAAACCTTAAACTGTAATACTGTCTACTACCCAACTACACAGCCACGTTCACAAGGAGACCTGTCAAAAGAAACTTAAACCTGTAATACTGACTGCTACACCACTATACAGTCACGTCCACCAGGACACCTTTCATAAGAAACCCAAACCTGTAATACTGACTGTTGCACCAATATACAGTCACGTCCACCAGGAGACCTGACATTAGAAACTTAAACCTGAAATGCTGAATGTTACACCACTATACAGTTACGTATACCATGAGACCTGTCATTAGAAATATAACCTCTAAAACGAGGGTTAAACCACTATACAGTCACGTCCACCAGGATACCTGTCATTAAAAACGTTAATTTATAATACTGACTGTTACACCAATTTACTGTCAAGTCCACCAGGAGACCGGTCATAAGAAACCTAAATCTGTAATAATGTCTATTACCAAACTACATTGTCACGTCCACCAAGAGACCTGTCATAACAAACATAAACCTGTAAAACTGTCTATTACCCAACTACACAGTCACCTCCCCCAGGAGAACTGCCATAATAAACTTAAACCTGTAATACTGACTGTTACACCACTATACAGTCACGTCCACCAGGAGACCTGTCAGTAGAATCCTAAACTTGTAATACTGACTGTAAAACCATTTTACTGTCACGTCCACCAAGAGAACTGTCATAAGAATCCTAAACCTCTAATACCGACTCTAAAACCACAATACTGTCACGTCCACCAGGAGACATATCATAGGACTGCTAAACCTGTAATACTGACCGCTACACCACTATACAGTCACGTCCACCAGGAGACCAGTCATTAGAAACCTAAACCTGTAATACTGACTGATAAACCATCATACAATCACGTACACCAAAAGGCATTAAATCTGTAATACTGATTTTTACACCACTGAACAATCACGTCCACCAATAGACCAGTCATTTGAAAACTAAAGCTGTAATTCAGACTGTTACACCACTACGCAGTCACGTCCACCAAGAGACCTGTCATCAGAATCCTAAACCTCTAATACTGACTGTTAAACCACAATACCGACACGTCCACAAGGAGACAGGTTTTAGGAATCCTAAACCTCTAATACTGACCGTTACACCACTATACAATCACGTCCATTAAAAGAGCAGTCATTTGAAACCTAAACTGGTAATTCTGACTGTTACACCACTATGCAGTCACGCCCTTCAAGAGACCTGTCATTAGAAACATCAACCCGAATACTGACTTTGGCACCACTATACACTCATGTCCACCAGGAAACATGTCTTAAGAAATTCAAACCTGTAACACTGACTGTTACAACTCTATACCGCCACGTCCACCAGGATACCTGTTATTAAAAACCTAAACTTGTAATACTGGTTGTTACACCAATTTACTGTAAAGTTCGCCAACCCTGTCATAAGAAACCTAAACCTGTAATACGGACTGTTACATCAATATACAGTCACGTCCACCTGGACACCATTCATAAGAAATCTAAACCTGTAATGCTTACTGTTTCACCACTATATAGTCGCGTCCACCAGGAGACCTGTCATAAGAAACTTAAACCTGTAATACGGACTGTTATACCATTATACAATCACGTCCACCAGGACACCATTAGTAAGAAACCTAAACCTGTAATACTTACTGTTTCACCACTATACAGTGGCGTCCACCAGGAGACCTGTCATAAGAAACTTAAACCTGTAATACTGACTGTTGCACCACAATACAATCACGTCAACGAGACCTGTCATTAGACACCTAAACCTGTAATACTGACTGTTACAACTGTAGACTGTCAACTCCACCCGAAACCTGTAATAAGAAACTTAAACCTGAAATGCTGAGTGTTACACCACTATACAGTCAGGTTCATCAGGACACCTGTCATAGCAACCTTAAACATGTAATACTGACTGTTACACCACTATACAGTCACGTCCACCAGGAGACCTTTCAGTAGAAACCTAAAGTTGTTATACTGACTGTAAGACCACTTTACTTTCACGTCCACAAGAAGACCTTTGATAAGAATCCTAAACCTCTAATACTGACTGTTAAACCACAATACTGTCATATCCACCAGGAGACATATCATAGGACCACTAAACCTCTAATACAGACCGTTACACCACTATACAGTCACGACCACCAGGAGACCAGTCATTAGAAACCTAAACCTGTAATACTGACTGATAAACCATCATACAGTCACGTACAACAGAAGACCTGTCATAAGACAATTAAATATGTAATAATGATTTTTACAACACTGTACAATCACGTCCACCAAGAGACCAGTCATTTGAAACCTGAAGCTGTCATTCAGACTGTTACACCGCTATGCAGTCATGTCCACCAAGAGACCTGTCATCAGAATCCTAAACCTCAAATACTGACTGTTACACCACGATACAGTCACGTCCACCATGAGACCTGTCATTTGAAACCTAAACTTGTAATTCTGACTGTTACACCACTATGCGGTCATGTCCATCAAGATACCTGTCATTAGAAACATAAACCTGTTATACTGACTTTGACACCACTATTCAGTCATGTTCACTAGGAGACCTGTCTTTAGAAACTTAATCCTGTAATACTGACTGTTACACCACTATACAGTCACGTCCACCAGTAGACCTGTCATTAGAAACCTAAACCTGTAATACTCACTGTTACACCACGATAGAGTCAACTCCACCAGTAGACCTGTCATTAGAAACCTAAACTTGTAATACTGACTTTTACAACACTATACTGTCAACTCCACCAGGAAACCTGTAATAAGAAACTTAAACCTGAAATGCTGAGTGTTACATCACTCTACAATCACGTACACCAGGAGACCTGTCATTAGAAATCTAAACCTGTAAAACTGAGGGTTACACCATTATACAGTCACGTCCACTAGGATACCTGTCATTAAAAACCTAAATTATAATACTGACTGTTACACCACTATACTGTCACGTCCACCAGGAGACCTTTCAGTAGAAAACTAAACTTGTAATACTGACTGTAAGACCACTTTACTTTCACGTCCACCAGGAGACCTGTCATAAGAAACTTAAACCTGGAATACTGACTGTTACACCACTATACAGTCAGGTCCACCAGGACACATGGCATAACAATCTTAAACTTGTAATAATGACTGTTACACCACTATACCGACACGTCCACCTGGAGACAGCTCATAGGAAACTTAAACCTCTATTACTGACCGTTACACCACTATACAGTCACGTCCACCAGGAGATCTGTCATTAGAAACCTGAACCTGTAATACTGACTGTTACACCATTATGCAGTCACGTCCTCCAAGAGACCTGTCATCACAATCCTTAACCTCTAACACTGACTTTTAAACCACAATACCGACACGTCCACCAGGAGACAGGTCATAGGAATCCTAAACCTCTAATACTGACCGTTACACCACTATACAGTCACGTCAACCAGGAGACCTGTCATTAGAAACCTAAACCTGTAATACTGACTGTTACACCACTATACAGTCACGTCCTCCAGGAGGCCTGTCATAATAACATTAAACCTGTGATACTGACCGTTACAGCACTAAACAGTCATGTCCACCAGGAGACCTGTCATAAGAATCCTAAACCTCTAATAATGACTGTTAAACCACAATACTGTCACGTCCACCAGGAGACATATCATAGGACCACTAAACCTCTAATACTGACCGTTACACCACTATACAGTCACGTCCACCAGAAGACCAGTCATTATAAACCTAAACCTGTAATACTGGCAGATAAACCATCATACATTCACGTACACCAGAAGACCTGTCATAAGAAAATTAAATATGTAATAATGATTTTTACACCACTGTACAATCACGTCCACCAAGAGACCAGTCAGTTTGAAACCTGAAGCTGTAATTCAGACTGTTACACCACTATGCAGTCACGTCCACCAAGAGACCTGTCATCAGAATCCTAAACCTCAAATACTGACTGTTACACCACGATACAGTCACGTCCACGATGAGACCTGTCATTTGAAACCTAAACTTGTAATTCTGACTGTTACACCACTATGCAGTCATGTCCATCAAGATACCTGTCATTAGAAACATAAAACTGTAATACTGACTGTTACACCACTATACAGTCAGGTCCACCAGGACACAAGGCATAACAATCTTAAACCTCTAATACTGACCGTTACACCACTATACAGTCACGTCCACCAGGAGACCTGTCATTAGAAACCTGAACCTGTAATACTAACTGTTACACCACGATAGAGTCACGTCCACCATGAGACTTGTCATTTGAAACCTAAACTTGTAATTCTGACGGTTACACCACTATACGGTCACGTCCATCAAGATACCTGTCATTAGAAACCTGAACCTGTAATACTGACTGTTACACCACGATACAGTCACGTCCACCATGAGACCTGTCATTAGAAACCTAAACCTGTAATACTGACTGTTACAACACTATACTGTCAACTCCACCAGGAAACCTGTAATAAGAAACTTAAACCTGAAATGCTGAGTGCTACACCACTCTACAATCACGTACACCAGGAGACCTGTCATTAAAAATCTAAACCTGTAAAACTGAGGGTTACACCACTAAATAGTCACGTCCACTAGGATACCTGTCATTAAAAACCTAGACTTATAATACTGACTGTTACACCAATTTATTGTCATGTCCACCAGGAGACCTATCATAAGAAACCTAAACCTGTAATACTGACTATTACTCAACTACACAGTCACGTCCACCAGGAGACCTGTCATAAGAAACTTAAACCTGTAATACAGACTGTTACACCACTATACAGTCAGGTCCACCAGGACACATGGCATAACAATCTTAAACATGTAATACTGACTGTTACACCACTATACAGTCACTTGCACTAGGAGACCTTTCAGTAGAAACCTATACTTGTAATACTGACTGTAAGACCACTTTACTTTCACGTCCACCAGAAGACCTGTCATAAGAATCCTAAACCTCTAATACTGACTGTTAAACCACAATACTGCGACATCCACCAAGAGATATGTCAGAGGAATCCTAAACTTCTAATACTGACCGTGACACCACTATACACTCACGTCCACCAGGAGACCAGTCATTAGAAACATAAACCTGTATTACTGACTGTTACACCATCATACAGTCACGTACACCAGGAGACCTGTGATAAGAAACTTAAAATTGTAATACAGATTTTTACACCACTATACAGTCACGTCCACCAAGAGGCCAGTCATTTGAAACCTAAATCTGTGATTCAGACTGTTACTCCACTATGCAGACACGTCCACCAAGACACCTGCCCTCAGAATCATAAACCTCTAATACTGACTGTTAAACCACAATACCGTCACGTCCACTGGGAGACATGTCATATGAATCCTAAACCTCTAATACTGACCGTTACACCAATATACAGTCACGCCAACCAGGAGTCCTGTCATTAAAAACGTGAAACTGTAATACTGGCCGTTACAACACTATACAATCATGTCCACCAGGAGACCAGTCATTTGAAACCTAAACTTGTAATTCTGACTGTTACACCACTATGTCGTCACGTCCATCAAGAGACCTGTCATTAGAAACATAAACCCGAATACAGACTTTGGCACCACTATACAATCACGTCCACCAGGAAACCTGTCTTAAGAAATTCAAACCTGTAATACTGACTTTTACAACCCTATACCGTCACGTCCACCAGGATATCTGTCATTAAAAACCAAAACTTGTAATACTGGTTGTTACACCAATTTACTGTAAAGTTCGCCAACCCTGTCATAAGAAACCTAAACCTGTAATACGGACTGTTACACCACTATACAGTCACGTCCACCAGGACACCATTCATAAGAAACCTAAACCTGTAATACTTACTGTTTCACCACTATACAGTCGCGTCAACCAGGAGACCTGTCATAAGAAACTTAAACCTGTAATACGAACTGTTATACCATTATACAGTCACGTCCACCAGGACACCATTCATAAGAAACCTAAACCTGTAATACTTACTGTTTCACAACTATACAGTGGCGTCCACCAGGAGACCTGTCATAAGAAACTTAAACATGTAATACTGACTGTTACACCACTTTACAGTCACGTCCACCAGGAGACCTTTCAGTAGAAACTTAAACTTGTTATACTGAGTGTATGACCACTTTACTTTCACGTCCCCCGGAAGACCTTTGATAAGAATCCTAAACCTCTAATTCTGATTGTTAAACCACAATACTCTCACGTCCACCAGGAGGCATGTCATAGGAATCCTAAACCTATAATACTGACTGTTACACCATCATACAGTCACGTACACCAGAAGACCTGTCATAAGAAACTTAAAATTGTAATACTGGTTTGTACACCACTATACAGTCACGTCCACCAAGAGACCAGTAATTTGAAACCTTAATCTGTAATTCAAACTGTTACTCCACTATGCAGTCACGTCCACAAAGAAACCTGCCCTCGGAATCCTAAACCTTTAATACTGACTGTTAAACCAGAATACCGTCACGTCCACCAGGAGACTTATCATAGGAATCCTAAATCTCTAATACTGACCGTTACACCAATTTACAGTCACGTCCACCAGGAGATCTGTCATCAGAAACTTAAATCTCTAATATTAACTGTTGCACCACTATAAAGTCAAGTCCATTAAATGACCAGTCATTTGAAACCTAAACTTGTAATTCTGACTTTTACACCACAATGCAGTAACGTCCATCAAGAGACCTGTCATTAGAAACATAAACCCGAATACTGACTTTGGCACCACTATACAGTCACGTCCACCAGGAAACCTGTCTTAAGAAATTTAAACCAGTAATACTGACTGTTACAACCCTATACCATCACGTCCACCAGGATACCTGTCATTAAAATCCTAAACTTGAAATACTGGCTGTTACACCAATTTACTGTAAAGTTGGCCAGGAGACCTGTCATAAGAAACCTAAACCTGTAATACAGACTGTAACACAACGATACAGTCACATCCACCAGGACACCTGTAATAAGAAACCTAAACCTGTAATACTTACTGTTACACCTATATACAGTCACGTCCACCAGGACACCTGTCATAAGAAACTTAAACCTCTAATATTAACTGTTGCACCACTATAACGTCACGTCCACCAAAAGATCAGTCATTTGAAACCTAAACTTGTAATGCTGTCTGTTACCCCACTATACACTCACGTCCACCAAAAGACCAGTCATTTGAAACTTAAACTTGTAATTCTGACTGTTACACCACTATGCAGTCACGTCCATCAAGAGACCTGTCTTTAGAAAAATAAACCTGTAATAATGACTTTGACACCACTATACCGTCATGTCCACCAGTAGATCTGTCATAACAATCTTAACCCTGTAATACTGACTTTTACACAAATATACAGTCAGTTACTCCAGGAGACCTATACAGACCTATTGCATCACTATACAGTCACGTCCACCAGGATACCTATCATTAGAAACTTCAACTTGTAATACTGACTGTTAAACCTATTTACTGTCAAGTCCACCATAAGACCTGTCATCAGAAACTTAAACCTCTAATATTAAAGTTTGCTCCACTATAAAGTCACGTCCACCAAAAGATTAATCATTTGAAACCTAAACTTGTAATGCTGACTGTTGCACCACTATACAGTCACGTCCACCAAGAGACCAGTCAATAGAAACTTAAACCTGTAATACTGACTGTTACACCACTATACAGTCACGTTCACCAGGAGACCAGTCATTAAAAACCTAAACCTGTAATACTGACTGTTACAACACTATACAGTCATGTGTACCAGGAGGCATGTCATAAGAAATTTAAATCAATAATACTGACCGTTACACCACTACGCAGTCACGTCCACCAGGACACCTGTCATAAAAACCTAAACCTATAATATTGACTGTTACACCACTATAGAGTCAAGTCCACCAGGAGACCTGTCATTAGAAACCTAAACCTGTAATACTGACTGTTACAACACTATACAATCACGTCCACCAGGAGGCCTGTCGTAATAAACTTAAACCTGTGATACTGAGCGTTACAGCACTAAACAGTCACTTCCACCAAGAGACCTGTCATAAGAAACTTTTACCTGTAAAGCTGACAGTTATATCACTATACAGTCACGTCCACCAGTAGACCTATCATAACAATCTTAACCCTGTAATACTGACTGTTACACAAATATACAATCAGTTAGTCCAGGAGACCTGTCATTAGAAACGTAAACCTTTTATGCTGACTGTTACACCACTATACAATCACGTCCACCAAAATACCTGTCATAAGAAACTTAAACCAGTAATACTGACTGTTACATCATTAAACAGTCACGTCCACCAAGAGGCCTGTCATAATAAACTTAAACCTGTAAGACTGACAGTTATACCACTATACAGTCACGTCCACCAGTAGACCTGTCATAACAATCTTAAACCTGTATTACCCACTGTTACACCACAATACAGTCACCTCCACCAGCAGACCTGTCTTAAGAAATTTTAACCTGTAATACTGACTGTTACACCACTATACAGTCACGTCCACCAGGATACCTGTCATTAGAAACCCCAACTTGTAATACTGACTTTTAAACCTATTTACTGTCAAGTCCACCAGAAGACCTGTCATACGAAATTAAACCTGTAATACTGACTGTTACACCACTATACAGTCACGTCCACCAGAACACCTGTCATAAGAAACCTAAACCTGTAATACTTACTGTTACACCAATATACAGTCTCGTCCACCAGGAGACCTGTCATAAGAAACTTCAACCTCTAATATTAAAGGTTGCACCACTATAATGTCACGTCCCCCAAAAGATTAGTCATTTGAAACCTAAACTTGTAATGCTGACTGTTACACCACTATACAGTCACGTCTACCAAAAGACCGGTCATTTGAAACCTAAACTTGTAATTCTGACTGTTACACCACTATGCAGTCACGTCCATGAAGAGGCCTGTCATTGGAAACATAAACCTGTAATACTGACTTTGACACCACTATACAGTCACGTCCACCAGGAGACCTGTCTTAATAAACTTATACACGTAATACTGACTGTTACACCACTATAGAGTCACATCCACCAAGAGACCAGTAATTAGAAAATTAAACCTGTAATACTGACTGTTACACCACTATACAGTCACGTCCACCAAGAGAGCTGTCATAAGAAACTTCAACCTGTAACTTGGACTGCTACTCCACTTTACTGTCACGTCCACCAGAAGACCTGTCATAAGAAACTTAAACCTGTAATACTGATTTTTACACCGCTATACAATCACGTCCACCAAAAGACCAGTTATTTGAAACCTAAAGCTGTAAATCAGACTGTTACTGATTTTTACACCGCTATACAATCACGTCCACCAAGAGACCAGTCATTTAAAACATAAAGCTGTAAATCAGACTATTACACCACTATGAAACCACGTCCACCAAGAGACCTGTCATCAGAATACTAAACCTCTTATACTGACTGTTAAACCACAATACCATCACGTCCACCAGGAGACATGTCATAGGAATCTTAAACCTCTAATACTGTCCTTTACACCACTATACAGTCACGTCCACCAGGAGACCTGTCATTAGAAACCTGAACCTGTAAAACTGACTGTTACACCATGATACAGTCACGTCCACCAGGAGACCTGTCATAAGAAACCTAAACCTGTAATACTGACCGTTACACCATTATACAATTACGTCCATCAAGTGACCAGTCATTTGAACTCTAAAGTTGTAATTCTGACTGTTACACCACTATACAGTCACGTCCACCAGGAGACCTGTTGAAGAATCTTAAACCTGTAATACTGACTGTTACACCACTATGCAGTCACGTCCACCAAAATACCTGTCATAAGAAACTTAAACCTGTTATACTGACTGTTACGCCACTATACAGTCACGTCCACCACGAGACCTGTCTTTAGAAACTTAAACCTGTAATACTGACAGTTACACCACTATACAGTCACGTCCACCAATAGACCTGTCATTAGAAACTTCAACCTGTAACTTGGACTGCTACGCCACTTTACAGTCACGTCCACAAGGAGGCCAGTCATAAGAATCTTAAACTTCTAATACTGACTGGTAAACCACAATACTGTCACGTCCACCAGGAGACCTGTCATAAGAAACTTAAACCTCTAATATTGACTGTTGCACCACTATACAGTCAAGTTCACCG
>JAQQZZ010030033.1:0-10781 GCA_030265115.1 Mopalia vespertina | reverse complement strand
AAAAATTTCATCATGCCGCTGTAACAGACAACCAAGAAGACGCATAATTAGGGCCAGTGATCAAAAAGAATATTGTCTTTCTCTGCTGTTTACCATGATATTTCTGCAGAGGCGTTACATTGTTTGAAAAGTAGCTGATGTATTTGATTGGCTTCTTCGTTTTTTTTTTTAAATTTGCTTTGATCTTTGTCTCACCGCCGCAACGGGGTAAGTGGGGCAAGGCTTATGACAGAACTTCGTGGAGACATCAGACTGGACTGGGGAAGCTGGTCGACCTTTAGCCTTCTCGGATCTCATTATAGGGAATAGATGTCGCCGCCTCTGCATCATGGTGAATGTTGCCGGTTTACAACATATCGTTTGCCAAGTTTGCCGCATTTCTTTTACAATACTCCTGACCACTTGCTGCCGGTAAACCGGGTCAACTCGGGAGTGACACTTCTTCGTTCACGCGTCCAGTGTCTTCACTCTCGGGTCACCCCCAGTTCCACAGTTCGGAGCAGGGTAAGCCAGGGAAATCACGTGATCATCATGGCAGATAGAGCTTCAGAAAATCCAACCGACGAGCTGTTATTTTAATTGTATTCACGCTTGAGGCAACAAACAACTACAGTGCACTGAAATATGTTCATTATTTATTTCATAGATATACCTCATACTGATACATTGCAAATTACAAATACAGCAAATAGCGGCACTGACAATTTTCGGCACCGATAATTTTCAGCCGGCGTACTTGTTCCATTTTCTCGCTTTGCTTTTGTTTGGCTGGTTTGTTTGCGGACCTCTTTCGTTTCCTTCCGATCGACGTGACTGTCCAATTCAGTGGTGTATGGCAGTTTTCCAGCTAATGTATATTCTTCCACACCATCAAAAACGTGTCAAACTGTGTCCGACATCTTACATTATTATAGTATGGTAATTCTAAAATGTCATGCTATATGTATTCACACTTATTCCTAGTCCCATTCTATGATAAGTTAATGCAATGTCTGCTCAACGCAGCTTTACGCCTAACCTATCTACATCCAATAGCTTTACCCTATAAGTACTTACATTGTGTTCTACGACAAAACCTACACGTTTAGTCAAGGCGCACATCATTCGCAATAATGGAGCCGCCAAAGAAATAATATATGTATGTATGTATGTATGTATGAACGTAGCGTGATGGTCTACTACAATTGCATGTGCTAAAGGCTACATGAGAACAATAGTTAAACAATCAAAGGTGCTTACACACCATTATAAGTTCAATCGTGGAGGCAAAGCAGGAGAAGTAACCGTTTCGCCCCTTCAAAGTGTGCAATGATCTATTCCGCCAGACGCATCACAGCTTCTGATGCTTTTGAGTGAACATGAATTTTGCTCAACAGCTGGATTCACGCATGTGCACATATGGTTTCAGTGGACGTGTATTCACTTCATGGGTAGAACGATCAAGCCACAGTCGTGTATGTTTGATTAGGTGTTGAACTCTTAACTTGTTGTCTGAGGAGAGTCGTGTGTCACGCAATAATCCTTTTCATTCTGATTAGGCTGACATTATTTTCGTTATTTTGGGATAACACTCTCTTAGTTTGAACAAATTCTAGTTCCGAACATTTGGCAGGTTGAAACCCGTACGGGAATCGAACCCACGACTCTCATAGTTAGGCATCGAACCGCCAGCATGAATGCCGTCCACCTAGATGACTCAGCCATCCGGCCTTAGAAGGTTACAGCTGGCGACTCGGTTCCATTTTCGGATGGGTTTCAACCTGCACAATTTTCTGAACTAGAATCAGTTCAAATTAAGAAAGTGTTAAGGAAGCAATATGCACATTTTAGTATATATAGCTCAAACCTCTTTCCCTTCGGAACTGATCACGTGACGGGTGCTAAATCGAAACTCTTCTGCGAGTTGACGTTTTTCTCCCTTGGTGATCAGTGCGCTGTACACAGACGTACCGAGACGGCAAAACAAAAATGAAAATAAATATTATTGTAGCTTTCCACTCTGCCCATAGAACTGTCACATCGTGAGCTTTAAATTCTCAACAAAAACAAAGGCCAACTATGACGTCACACTGCCGGGAATTTCCGAAGACTCACAGAAAATATGCATAATCGCAAAAATTAAGCTCAGTCTTGTTTTAATTCATTTAATTGTAAAAAAAAAAAAAAAATTTATTTATGTATGTTTTGAAACATTTTAGTACAGGGAGCTTGAACACAGTTTTCAAAAGAACTTGTAGATGTCATAAATCCTTTAAAGCGAATAATGTAAAGAGGTAAAACATGAACCGAAATGAAAAATGGCTGTGGTTATTTTCAGCCCATTGTCTGAGGCAGAACATTCAGAGGCTTCGCTAGTCTTTATTTTACTCAATTATGACAGTCAACGAACGGTGATATATACTATAACTGTTGTCACCGACACAACACTCTAGTGAGCTGACCTGGATGCTCCTTTGGCAAAACAATTATTAATTGACAACCCTCACCAAGCAGACGATTAATTTCGTTAAGTCAAACGAACGTTTGATTGTCGTTGTCTCTATCGGAGACAGCCAATTTGTTAATCCAGACCTGTCCTGGATCAATAATATCACCTGACCCTTTACCACAACAGCCGACTTTGAGAAAGATTGTTTCTATAGTAAATTCGTTAAGCGCAGAAACATTTCCTCATTATTTGTCTTTGCGCCTAATCCATAAAATTGTATTTGTGTTTTTGTACGATCAAGACGACTTCAATCTCAGACTCAAACCATTCTTTTACAAATACGTAAAATAAACTATTGACTGTCTATTTGCGCCTATAGCACCGAGGTATATTGCATTTTCGATGGGCGTACTTGTCACGTAACACCTTGAGTGGAAAAACCCTAAATTAACATTGAAACCCAAAGTTTATCCAACCAATACTTCTTTGAACAGGGTATGCCCGTATGTCTATCATTAGTAAATCTCTCTCTGGCTATAAATGAGCAGTTTGTTTGAAGAGAAGCAATGTTGTCTTTACTTAGCACTGGAAGAAAATTAACTTTCCAACATTATAAAAAAACACTTCACATCTTGGTTGGACTTGTGTCAATTATTGTTGGAATATACCGCCGTCATATAAGTGAAATACCCTAAGCATGGCGTAAAACACCAATAAATCAACCTTAATAATTCTAGATTGTATACGACAAAACGACAAAAAAAAATGCCATTTACTCGAATATTTTTCATGATGTAACCGCCAGGCTTTTTTAATTTCCAGTAGTCAGGGATTAAAATTACCAACGCTTTGAAAAAACTAATGCGCCCACGTTTATGTGTACGACAGTCAAATAAGAAATGATGGGTGACATCCTCTACATCACAACACTCACAAACACCAGACTCAACTACATGTTATTACAATCGATGAAGGTATGACTTTACGGGAAAATGACAGGATAAAGTGAAACTTCAGCTTTTTCGGGATGACAAATTTACGTAAAGGGTGAAAATATGGGGATTTATCCGCAGAAAAACCCTGTCATTCTTAGGGGTTTCCTCTTTCTTGGCTAAAGCCTGGTTTTTCTTTATTCAACTGCTTTGTAGCTAATAGAAAGACATGATCTGACACAATAATATATGCTAATCACGACCTCGAAGTGAATCTGCTGTCTCGTGTGCTTTTAAGCCTAAGTGGCAGCGACTTAGTGTAAATATTCAAAGGGAATATTTACACCATCATATAATAGGACAGTGTATTGATCAACAATTTCAGGAACTATAAGAATATCTTGTTCCCATGAGATTGATTTTAATGACATCAACGAGCTAAGGGAATCTATTAATAGAACAGTCATATGGGGCTTACAATCCGATAAGAACATCAAAGCAAGAAGAAATGTATTCCGTTCAGCTTTATATACGAATATATCATTGGATAAGCGAAAGATCTTGTATTTTGCTTCCGGGCAACAAAATGCCACAAATACCTTAACCGAGTCTGGTCATTTAGACGCATCCGAGAATAACTGCAGATGCTGAGACCAGTTTTCAATAGGGTTTCGTGCAGACAATACATGGAGGATTGGACTTTTCCGGATGGAGAAGTATCAATGCATCAGGCTTTATGCCATATCAGGGCGAGAACTGGATATCATCAGCAGCCCCCGAACTAGCTAGGATACCAATCGCCCGAGTTTGAAGGACTAGGGTTGTCTCGCACAATTAACATATATACATTATTGGGTTGTTGGGTTGAGTACGGTACTTGCAGACTTATTTAGGGAAGATTTCAATCAAGTGCAAACTTTAAGATACGGTCTTGGTACCGTATTTGTAGCAGCAATTCGTTACATATAATCTGCAGTTCACTCAGGGATGTAGTCCGTAGCGCACCAGCAATAAGGTGTAAAGTAGTACACTGTATATAATTGAGCTCAGATTTGGGAGTAGCATAGACGGAGTCTAACGCTTGGTATCCTTAGTGCAACTGCCTTGAGGCATTTATTTACAGTAATAAATACCCTCAGGTCATGTCAGACTTTTACCTAAAATTGTCGTGTAAGCTAATATTCTACACGTGCTTGAAGCACATGTCATTGTTTATATTTACATATGACGTAACATGCCCATATACGGTAGCGGAAGCTGTCGTTGTTGTATACCAGATTCTGAATACATGTATGAAACCAAAGATGCCGTGATCGTCATTCTATCTCTTACTTGTCATAACTGAAGGTAACGCGACATGGTAGCAGCGGTGCTTATCGAAGAACACTCACGTAAGCTCATTGCAACAATGCAATAGACATTATTCATTAAACGAAAGAAAATAACTGTATAATTCCAGCGATTTCACCGTCACGTGGAGCAGCAAAGACAGCCCACAGTGAACACGGGTCTCAGCCGGCAGATACAGACATCATGGCAGAATATAACCCCAGTATACAAATACCACCTCCAGACAAATTTACATTTAAACCTGAAGATTGGACTAAATGGGTCAGGAGATTTCAGCGCTATAGAATAACTACAGGACTGAATTATAAAAGTGGAGCCAGCCATGTTAATACATTCATCTATAGCATGGGTGAAGAGGCTGACGACATATTCGTGTATTTTGGTCTAACAGAAGAAAGTGAAGCCTTCAACTCTTCGAAAAACATTGTAATGTTTGAACGCGCTAACATAAAACCTGATGAACCAGTTGACAATTTCATCGCTGAACTATATTGTTTAGCAGACAATTGTGAATATGGTGCTCTTAAAGAGGAGTTAATACGCGATAGAATCGTGGTTAGTATCATTCATAAAGCTTTATCAGTAAAGCTTCAATTATACTCAGAGCTAACATTACAGAAAACCATCACCCAGGCTCGACAAAAAGAGACCATAAAACCATAAGACCATAGAAAATCCAGTAAATGTTGATCGGGTCATATGCGAAAATAAGAACCCAAACAAGAAGTTTACAATTACACATAATCCATATCCAAACCAATTTCGTAAAGGAAAACAAAACCAAAAGAAAGAAAAAAAACAAACAAACACGTTGTACACGGTGTTTAGGTCCGTCTCATTCAAGAAAAGACTGTGAAACCTGTTATTTCAGGGGGCACTATACTAAAGCATGTCTGACGTAATCGCGCATGTCAAAGTATAAAGTAAGTACACGAGGTTCAACTGGATGAATCAGAGTACGAGGATGAGCCTGGAGAATTATTTCTTGGTTTACTCATAGACAATCTGTCTGACAATAAAACAGTGCAAGCTGACATTTATGTTGATGATAATAAAATAAATTTTAAGCTCGACTCTTTGTGTCACAATAGTGATAAACTGTGCTACAGCCTACAGTCTACTAAGAAAATGCTATTTAGAACTTGTAAACAAATACTACCTTGTCAAGGTAAATTCATAGCCCAACTATCCACACTCTCCGGTTTTAAGACCGCGTATGAAGGCATATATATATGTTTTTGACAATCTGGAAACCCCACTACCTAGCCGTACTGCTTCGTAAAGTCCCCAACTTCTATACAGAGTGAACAATGTTTCAAGTAAACAATACAAAGAACAAGAAGTCACCCAGTACTTAAGCTTATTCAAAGGTTTAGGACAAATGGACGAAGAATACACGATGGCATTGAAAGAGAATTTTGCTCCCTTTGCTATTTCCGTACCACGGAAAGTTACCATGATCGTGTATGAGGAAACCAAGCGGGAACTAGAAAAGATGCTAAAATTGAATGTCATCTCCAAAGTCGACCAGCCGAGGCCGTGGCCCCAAAAGCTAATAATAAAGTCAGAATATGTGTTGATCTAACAAAACTAAATGACTTTGTCAAACGGGAAAAATCACCCACTACCAGCGGTAGATACAACACTTGGTAGACTTTCAGGTGCAAAAGTATTCACAAAGCTTGATGCTAATTCTGGTTTCTGGCAAATACATTTGGCAGTAGAATCTCGTCACCGTACCACCTCCATCACACCATGGGGAAGATATTGCTTCAATGTGTTACCATACGGAATTAACTCCGTTTCAGAGAAATTCCAGAAATGTATGAACATGATACTAGAAGGATTAGAAGGAGAATTCTAATAGACGACATTTTAATTCATGAACCAAATCAACAAATACACGACCAGAGGCTTAAAATAGTCCTTGAATGTCTTACACACACTAAACAAGGACAAATGTACTTAAAGTGTGAACAAAATAATATTTCCGGGACATGAACTCAGTGCACAAGGCACTATCGACGACCCTGACAAAATACACTCAAATTAAAGAGAATCCAGCGCCAAACAGTGTATCTGAACTCTGTGCATTTATCGGTATGGTCAATCACCAAGGAAAGTTTGCAGGTCACCTAGCTAGCAAAACACAGCCATTAAGAGAACTTCTAAAAAATGACACAGAATCAGATTGCGGAAGCCAGCAAAGCTAAGCATTTGCAGATATAAAAAAATAGTTTGATCAAATCTCCAATCTTGGCACTATATGTCATTAACAAAATTACCGAGATTTCTGCTGACGCGTCATCATATGGCTTTGGTGGTATATTGCTACAACTACAAGTCCCGTCAACCAGTGTCTAGGGATATGACGACAACCGAAATGCGTTATGCGCAAATAGAAAAAAGAGGCACTAGTAAGCGATTTAATAACTGTAAAAGAAATCATCGTGGAAACTGACCACAAACCTTTTGTGCCTCTCTTAACAAAGTACACACCAGACAAGTTTCCTTCTCGTATACAGGGATTTCGTATGCGATCAATGAGATTTAAATTCAGTGAGGTTCGACGTGTACCAGGCAAAAAAACGTATATTTCTGACACACTGTCAAGACTTCAGCCACGTGGTGAAAATAACACTCCTACTATAAAGGAGTTTCCAATGGATGCATTCGTAGCCAGTATAGTCGAGGCAATATCTGTATCCGATGTCAACTTAATCTCATTAGGGAAGCACAAGCACAAGATGAAACGTGCAAAAAGCTCAAAGACTACACATTACATGGCTGGCCAGACAAACACACACTCAGTGATATTGGCAAGCCTTACTGGTCAGTACAAGGAGAAATTTCCGTCATCTACGGAACACTTATCAAAAGATCTAGGTTAATTATTCCATCTAGCCTGAGAATGGATACTTTAGACAGAATTCTCGAAGGTCAAAAAGGCATTGTAAAATATCGACAGAGGGCCCTGGAAAGTGTGTGGTGGCCAGGTGTAAGTAGAGAGATCCAGGAGGACATGGTAGAAAACTGCCCCATCTGTGTTAAACCTCGACCTAGCAGAGCAGAGCCTTTAATATCTGTTGTTTCATCTTTTTCATTTTAAAAACTGAACTTACTTGATTGTGATAGACTCTTATTCTAAATACATAGAAATATCAGCCTTAGGGAAATTAACTAAAGGCTGCAATGTGATCAGTGAATTAAAATCTATATTTTTGCACCCCACGGTATTCCAGAAGAAGTGCTGTCCGACAACGTCCCCAGTACAATTGTGCAGAATTCCCTCATTTTGCAAAAGACTGAGGATTCAAATACAACACCATCAGTCCAAGATATCCAAAATCAAACGGTGAAGCAGAGGGAGGCGTTCAAGCAGTATAGAGAATTTTAAAGAAGGAGAAAGATCCAGCAAAAGCTCTGTTAGCGTATAGACCTTTTAGCAAAATACACACAACACACATGTTATGTTAGACTCTGGAAAAAACAGTTCATAGTTTGCAGGCGACCTAAAGTTACTGGGGGGATCCAAACTGCAATAGTAGCTTTATACATTGTATGTGGGGTTTTTTGCTAGTCTCTGTAGTGGGACATAAAAGCAAGGTCCCTGTTCGGTCCTAAATTGACACTGTCGAACATTTTTATGATTTTCTGTTCAGAAACCTCCCGCGTTAATTTATTGGCTTTCTGAACTTTTTGTAGAACAGCTACTTGAAAGTCTGGAATACTGGCAAGATTGAAATGTTCTCCAATTGGTTTATGGATGTTTTTGTTCCGAATGTCATTCTAATGTCCATTTACTCGTCTCATAAGAGTTTGTCCAGTTTCTCCTATGAATATTTAACGCATGTAACACAGTAGATCACATTACAGGACGTACAGTTGAAAGAACCTTTGATATTGGATGTGGTTTGATTTGAGCCTGTTATAATGGTGAAGGTGTTGATAAAATAACACAATTTACACCTTGGTTTATCAGATGGTTTGGTTCCACTATTATTGGACTGCTAGGGAATACACTTGAAACAAGACGTTTTTTAAGATTGGGAGGCTGACGGAAGGTTACCACTGGTGTTTCTGTAAATACATGTTTTAAGAAATCATCGTCTCCGTATAGCCTTTTGCCGCTCTAGTCGGGGTCAGTTGTTTTCCGCCTCTGCAGCGACGGTATTCCTTGCTAATATCAACTTGTTTAAATTTATTAAACCGTGTATCACTTAGCACAACTAAATGAATTCATGTTTAAATTAATAACTATAAAAATTTACTTAAAACATTTGCAAAAAATTACTTATCGTCGATCACCGCGTTCTGAACAGCACTGAACTTCAACAAACAGTTTTTTTTTTAAATTCCAAATCATATAGGGAAACTTATGAAATGTTACTTTAAAATGGTTTTCCACTGTTCTGTAACTTTCTTTTGTGCACAAGGATACTGCACAGTTTCGTTTACTCTAAAACAGATGATAACGGTAGTAGGCAACACAGTGATTAGACTATATGATATAAGCTAAGTATTCCAGCAGCTAAATATGATAACGCCATTGATCTATTAACGGTGATTATTTAACATATCAACTTATTTTTATTAAGTAGCCTGAGTGATACAATGTTAAACAGTTATGTAATTTCTAAAGTACAGCTCTATCGCGGCACAGTGCCACAAGTATCTATAGCCATTATAGGATTACAGTTTCCAACATATTAAGACTCCGTTTATATCAGTGCATAGGCCTAATCGTAAGATGTTACACCATTTCTAGAACGAGACTACTTCGACAGCTAAGGAAGCTTGTTTAAACTGTATCACAACGTAGGTCTGAGTACTAACTCTTTATTTACATTGATAAATAGACACGTCAAAGTATTTATAGTACACGATTCGTTTTTTCAAACATTCGAGCATTTTTAAACATTTCATTGGCATGTATTTCTAAATGACAACAATAATCATTGCCACACTGAAGCATAAATACAAGTTTGATGAATAACTTTTGATTCTCTTCTTAAATCGCCTAGAACAATGGCATCCGAGCCCCCATATGACGTCATTGGGAAAAAAGACGCAAAGGATCATGGGCTTTTCGAAAAGGGTGTATAGATCAACTCCGCTATCCAGTGGTTTTTCCCCAGTTTAACTATTAATGGGAAGCAACGTACGAAATACAGTGTTAAGGTTTAACACCAACCTTGTTCTAAATTGGTCTGGTATGCAATATCAACAAGAAGAAACTGAACGGAAACGCAGACAAAAGCGGACATTCGACAATCACAGACGTGCCGGTGTTATCTCCTAATACTGAAGTTTTTGTGAAGGATCTTAATAGAACGGAAACAATTGCTAAACCATCCAATAACCCATGGTCTTACGTCGTCCAAACTCAACAGACAACTGTTGTGCGTAATCGTGGTCATTTAACACCATTACTATCACACATGAGAAGGGAAAGATGTGAACCTACTCGTTCGTTTAGTACACCACTGAAATCACGGCCATCTTAAGTATGGAATAACAGACCAAAGCGTGCGATTAAACCGTCTCTCAAAGTTAGAGAAAACCTTGGATTTGAGTGACATTGTTTCTGTAATTTTGAATACCGAACAGTTATCGTGCTTTCTTAATTATCATATTCTTGAAATGAACAATATAACTTTGATAAAGTGAAATAACATTGACACTCCATTCACAATACTATAGCACAAGTTTGTGCTCTCAAAGATGAACATTTTCAAGTTAACATTGTGACTGTTTCAGACAAAAAAAATGGTAGTTTACAGACTTTCCATTTTAAATGGTAAAACTTAACAAGCTATATTTTCAGTTAAATATAAACAACATTTCTTTTAACACAAATCTCATCACATAATTTGCAAGTTATTTGGAAAGTCTGACTACAAGGATAATCTTAACATCATGCATCATGAATTCCCTTCGGCTTAGAGCCAACAATCATTTGAGCTCCATAAGGTCAAACCTCATATCCCCAATAGCTGAACATTTCTCTATCCGTGATCATTCGGTTAAAGATAATTTTGAAATCATGCCGATTGAAAAAACACAAATTC
>JAQQZZ010030022.1:0-10781 GCA_030265115.1 Mopalia vespertina | reverse complement strand
GAAGAGGACATCAATAGAAGACCGTAATACAACAGAACATCAACAAACCTGAAAGACAGTCCGAAGACCAAAATAAATTATAATACTATATCAATTTTCTAGACCAAACACAAAAGTCCAATTTATCAATTTTTATCGTTTAATTGGACAGTTTCATATTGTAAGAGAAAGATTTATCCGATATCCATCCTGTGTCAAATTCTTTCTATTTATATGTTTTAATGTAGTGCATATTTTGCTTGCCGCCACCGTGATTCGAATTCTCTTCTCCAGATAGAAAGTCCAGCGTTTCCAAAGATTTAGTTACAGAGACTCGAGACAGAACTGTCACATAATAGTTATGAAACTCGAAAATAAAATGCGTCCTATTTATTATATTAAAAAAATTTACTGTAAATGAAAAGGGTTTGATGTCAGATGGTAGAATCCCGTGTGTTCTTTCTTTTTTATCCATGTATTTAATTTATCGACAGAGAATTAACGAATGATGCTATTTTGATGACAAGTCACAACAGTATAATCTATTGACTTTCAAAACGAGAAAACACATCAAATTTCATGTGGCTATCTTTATTCATGTACTCACTAGGCCAAATAACTTACAATATATAAGAACTGATGAGAACGTTTTTTCTCAAAGTGGGGTGTCTGAAGAGATCCATAAGTTTTGCTTTTTGACTTTCACCACAATTGACCTCAGGCGAAAGCATTTCTTGCTCCTCATCCAATTCAGCAGACCTTTCTTTCATCTGGCATATTTCCGCTTGACGGCCGCCATTCTCAAACTTACCATTTTGGCTGGAAATGTGCTCTGAAGATGGTGAAGCCGAAGTTAATGGCAGACTAATGTTTGATCTAGATACCGTTCGATCTACCATCGCTAAATCTGGAAGGGAATTGAAGACACTGACAGAACCGAATTCTATTCCTTCAATAAGCGGTGCCACTTTCTCTTTGAAAGAAATTCTATTTGTTTTTGCTGCTCGTCTGAGAATCTCAATTGCTTCTTTCTTTCTATTAACCGCCAACAACCAGCGTACTGATTCTTCCATTAGGCTGTTGAAAACAAGAAAAACAACATAAGCAAGTCAATAGGGATATTACCAAGAGCAAAACACTGCCAGCTTAAATATATATTTAATTGGTTGAGTTGGGTTGGGTTGGTTTGATACATTTACAGATTTCCTTATGGGAAAATTTGTCTTTTTAACCACACTTAAAGATGACAAACATATGCTTTAATCCATTAGGTAATTTAAATAAAGTGTTTGATTACTCACAATGTATGAGCGAAAACTAAAAGAGAGAAAGCTGTGAGACAGAGTTGAAAATATCGCCAACTGGTTCTCCGGAAAGCGTACGCTACCAAGGTCAAGACCATTATACCTCCCGCCCACACGAACTTGGATAACATTGTGATAGAGGCTCTTTGGTCAGCAACGAATAGCTCCAATAACATTACACACATAATCATATTTACAGCCTGAAATGTAAACAGCAGCTAAGGTACGGTATATAACATAGATGTTGCTAATTTTGGCATTTAATACCGTTATATCAGGCGAGACATATATTCCAACTACAAAAAGTAAACAAATATCTGAATAATATCTAGGGAAAATATATTTTGCAAATAAAGGCCACTGCTGATCGTTATAGCGGTATAACGCTCAGCAGTGGCCCATTGAGAAACATTTTAACTGCTGCTAAACTAGACCCCCTTTGCACACTATAGCCACCACGACGAGCTCTTTCCTGGGATTGGTATAGGGGGATAAGAAACATCGCCTCCCTTCGAATCAGCGATCGGTGAATGTGTTACTCTGCTAGCAGTTTTGCATAAACTCGCTTACATTTAAGCAATATGCATTCAAAAGAAACTCATTTCCAATAAACATAATCGCTGTATGGGTTCATATCCTTTACGTAAATACAACACAAAGCAAACTGCGGAGCCGCCATCTTGGCTGAATCGCAGGAACAGATTCATGCTTAAATTCAACTCTACAACCGAAGGGAAGCGATGTTTCTTAACGTTCTATACTTATCCCAGCTCTTCCGCACTGAACAACATTGATTACCCACTTTCTCTTAAGCGAGCTTAGTAATCTAAAGATATCATGTCATCAAGGTAATTGATGCCAACTTATGCTCATATCGTTTTTGTGGAAAAACCATTGGTCTGTTTATAAACAAACCCATTTCGATGTCCATAATTTGACGTCATATGTCCTATGTTAAACGCCCTTGGTTTAAGATACGACATAAACAACTGCCCCCCTACACAGACCCATTGATACATGTAGCTTATATTTTCTTCAAAGAGACCCCACCGATGATCATCTATAGCAAACAGTGCTTTATTTATAAGCGGCAAGTATGACCGGTACTACACAAACAGCAACTTAATATAGGCGTACTAAATACAGTGTTGGACAAGTAGGTAGACCCACTTCGAATTCATCACCTATAAGAAGGGATAAAGTAGGTCGAAACCTAAAAAAACCTGTGGATTTCAAGATTTGCTTTCCTTTCTTCTGTCTATTGTTGTTATGTTTATCATGACATATATATACATACGGAGTTTGATACGGACCCTGAACAAGATTGACAGCTGGTATATTGATGGGGGGATAGGGTTTTTAGGCACATTATCTCAGCAGGTCACCATTACCAACTTTTAAATTTTCATCCCTAATAATTATCTAGCAAAAGACCTTTCTCTATACCTTGTGTGGTGTGACATAAAGATTCCTCTGCTATCTTCACCATGTTGCTATTTTAGGTAGAAACTAGATTTTATTTTAGATTTAAAGTTGGTTGCGGATCAGGTAAAATCAAGCTGTTTTCATTTTGTTATACTAATCGTCAGGAAAGTTATATATTTAAGCCAGGAGAAGGCCTTTAAGCTGGAGAATGTCAAATGTATTCTAACTCTACGAGTGTGAGAGACGGTCTATAATATCCCCTTCCTCGCTCACACTTAACAAAACCTATTTTAACAATCGCGTATTAATGAATTAACATATAATCAAACAAAATAACGTAATATACTTACTGGAAAGAGAACCCCTAAGATAAACTTGGCACATATAAAAAAGATTATATTCGGTGAGACTGCAATGGAAGTAGCAACTAGCAACATTGCCCAGTGACAAACAACCAGCGTCCTCTTGCGGCCAAATCGATCAGACAAAGGGAGGATAAAGTTTCCAAGCGCAAGGCCAATGCTAAGAAATGTTTGAGATAGTTGCACAAGATATGATGAGTCACATACAAGGTTCCACTGAAAATAAAAACAATCCCAAAGACATCTTAAAAGCGTGTTTACAATGTATGTGGAAGACATGTCCGTGAACTGTTTCAATATAAAACATTAAACAATTTTTGTTTTTAATTTATCTACATCATGATTTGAATTGATTGACTTTGTCTTTAGTACAGTTCCTCTAATTAGCGATATCGAAGAATCCGCTATTGTCTCTTTTCCCACATACATGATGTTAGGTACAGAATAGTATTATGTTACAGATTTAACATTTTTCATTTAAACCATTGTACTTTCCACTGAAACGTTAAAGAGACAATGGTCACACAAAAAAGTTTCTTTGATTTAATTACAAATCGAAAAGCAGTAATAATATTTAGCAAGAGGAAGGAGTTAAAAGCTGTTCCTTTGTAGACTAAGATGACTGAGCTTACATATTTTATTCCAGAAAGGGGTGGCGAAGAAAATTATATACACACTGGTTTGTTTATAATCCTCGCAAAACGCGGTATCTACAGTACTTACACTTATTCTTGACAATTTTCTCCACCCAGGGTTAACTGTTGCAGAGATATGATCAAGCTGGAGATTTTGAATTTAACCCTTTGCATTGAGTGACCAAAATGATACTAGAACAATATTTCCATGAGGCAAAATTACATATTTTCATAGTTTGAACTCGATTGTTTTTCTACTTCCCTTGGCTCGACTCACAAGTTAATTCACGATTAATTTATTTTATTTCAAAATATGTTATTTTAATCTACGAACAAACTTAAACATGCGTACAGTCGTAGCAATGCGTGTTTGGTTATAAAAGCTGATGAAGAGCGGCCGTGCTTCTTTATCATTAAATCGAGCGTTCCGCTATATAAGGTACCACGAGATGCAGTACCGTAGTAGTTCGATAAAATGCCACGATGAAGCCCTGTAGTATTAAGGTACTCGGTTCGGCATAAGCACATTCGCTATATTAAGATGGCAGTAGGATTTTAGCCCCACCTTCTGATTTAAGTGCCATTCCCGTGTCCCGCATGACAGTTTGTGTGCTTCACCTTATTATATGACCATCAAGAGCCACGTGATACATATATCCTGCCAGATGGCGTATTTATAGTTTGCAATCGCAGGTTACCATCGCAGTGGCACTGTACAACAATCGCCGCGAAGTCGTGGCTTGTCATTTCGGTGTTGTGGCCATTACGAAGACGAATATCTGTGACCAAGACGTCGTCACGTCATACCCTAAACCCATACAATATGCTGCTACTCGTGTATGGTGCGCAGAACCACTATTGTCTGTTAACCATTCAATGGAATGTTGAATGAACATTACTAAAAGTCTTTCTTCTCAATGCTGGCGCCATGTTCCACAAGGGTGTTCTATGGTATACGGCACAGATTCACAAAGAACATAAATGCGACCATGTTGATAATGCTATGCCGTAGCAAACTTCGCGTATCTGGGAAAGGAAATTAAACACCAAACTATCTGACTTAAAAGAGAACATTAAACTACTTACCTCGCTAACCATGGATATATACCGCGGCTCATTGAATTCATACTGTCCACCACATGGTATAGAGTTACTGTCATTTCTATCCATGTGTCCACATTGTTTGGAATATAATCGGTCACTTATGTTGGCAAGTTCTTGGCCGTATGAACTGTTAAAATCACATCTGAATTCTGGTTCGTACCCTGTTGAAACAAACTATCTTGAGTACGCCCATGAAGCATTATACACAAAAAAATAAATAATGTGATTGGTTGGTTGTGATATCCACACACCATGTCTAAATTTCAACAGAGTCAAGTCCATTTGATTTAAACCGGAAGCGGGCTTACATCCATGCCTTACGTACAGTCCGCTTGGTCATAAACCTAGTACCATTTTGAATGTCCAAATGTCTAATTCGCTAAAACGGCGTAAATTGTGCAGTCGTAGCAACACAAATTACAGCTGTATGAATACACTTGGATTATATTTGATTTCATTCAGCTGTAGATCAATCCAATTCCCTTTTTAAAGATACCAGTCATCCAAATCAAACAAACAAACAAATTATAAACATACTAACAAGTATAATAACTTTTAAATGAATAAAATTGTTAAATTTTATGTTGACCTACAAAACACATTTCCAATTTTTATGCACCTGTGGCTTTTTGTAAAAGTAGAGCCCCTTCGTCATCCCCGTTTATCCCAAAGTTCCCAGTCCGCGTTAAAAAGTTAGATGGAGTCAAGTCCTATGTTAATGCCTGGAAGAACAATTTCATCATGGAGAAAGTATACTCTTAACTGTCCCATTTTAATCTAAAACCATTGACGCCACTGTTTCACAATGAACAGTAAGGTTAAAAGGTTATCTTGTTCAGGAGTTTGCAGACTGAAGTGGAGTACAGCACCAACCACCACTAAGTTCTACACTGGCTATATTTAGGTCCACTATCAACACTTGACCACATGAAGTTAATACTTAAGACATCAAGTATTGTTTTACTTACAGGACTTTGTTAATTTGTTTGTGTTTTCACATTCTTATTATGATTGTAATTAACTCCACTAGTTAAATTCTGCAATCAGTATAGGCCTATAGGAAACGGGATCCTGTCCAAACGGCCTCAAGCCATAACGTCTTAAATCAATCATAATGACCCCGTTCTTCCAGCCAAAACTACTGACGCCTACTTTATGGTCAATACCTTCCTCTGTATTGTCATAAAGCAGTGCGCCTTTGTTCTTTATAGCTCCTTTTTATATCGGCGACATTGTGATTAAAAAAAATTCTAAGTGGTTTTACATAAAATTCTATTTATTTATGTATTTTGTTTGTATACATTCAATTTAATTCTGTAAACTTGAGTACGGTACTTATAAATAAAAAAATAATTAAAAACGAGTTTGACCCCTTAATCAACCCATTTAGTTACAATATCCCGATTCTGACACATCTTAATTGGACACAGATTGTAAGCAACGGTAAGATTGGGATTTAGGGGGTAAAATTTGGTCAAAATTAGTTCTGCTTTGGTTTAGTGGTTAGCGTGTCCGCTTACCGTTCTCCGGATGGAGTCCGTCTGTCGACCACAAGATATATGAATGAGTCACACGAAGTGGCCTCGGCAATCGCGGGGGTGGTTTTTTCGAAGTTTCCTCCTTGTTTTCCACCGTAATTAGGCAAGGAACTGTGTGAAGTGGACAATCCGTCGTCAAATAAATGAAATACCCTTGAGTACGACATTAAACTTCAATCATACAAAAAACAAACAAGTTTTGCTTTGCACAATTGGCGGGTATCTCTTGGAAAATCATTAACGACGCATAACCAAGTTTGTTTTTCTCCCGTTTTTCTTATTTGAACCCCGTTAAATACACTCCCATATTTACGTCGTTGAACCTAGCTGATATCTAAGAAGTGAGATTACAGTATGTGTATCTGTGCCACAAGTCACGGCGATCTTTAAATTTGTATTGGTCATTTTGAAGAATGACATAACATCTCACCACGTTACATTATTAGTTTAATCGATGCTTAGCGCAGTACTCGTGGTAAGTTCACGTATATAGCGACTTAGCATGGTCGTCAATTGTCGGAAACCCGACCCGCCAACTCTGCAGTCGACGGAAAACTTTACCTTTAGGCCTAATTGCAGATTGGAAAAGAGGTTTCGAACTGGGTATACTGTTAGGTATTGACTTAGAAGCATGGCACATAGTTAACCTCCCGAAAGTCTTTATGGAAAGGTTAAGTAGTCGTTAGTCCTTATGGATGCAGTTGTTATTTAATGTATATTTAACTAAACAGGTACCCCCTTCCCTAAAATGCATGCATTTATATACATTGTAGATCAGTATTTGGGGACTACTGCGACACACGTTATTATATCAACGATGATTTGTCCAAGATAATTCTAGTTTAGTTAATTACGCCGTACAGATTTTACATTGAGAGGCTGTACGCAGCGCTCGATGGTATTTCACTTATATCGACACTAAGCACAACCATAAATGTGTCGTGTTAAATTAACTATGTCGGAAAATTAATCTTCCTTAAGCGCTTAGTTGAGGCATCATCTGTTCCGCCAGACAAACAGCACTTGTACAGATATCCCAAAGTTTAGTACTATTTGTCTGTGTTAGGTCTTAAAACGTATTTTTGTAAAATATAAACACAAAAACGAGTCATTGCAGCGATATAACAAGAAATTGTATTGATACACATTCAATATTATGTTAAGTCTCTTCAATCTTAATCTGAATGATAAAACCGTAGTTTAAGCATAAGAAGCATACTTACCAATGAATACAATGCTAGTGTACTGGAATGCTAATGGAATGTAGGTAATGGCAAGATACAGGCCTTGTAAAATCTGCCAACGGCCCCATTTCCCTAGCGCAAGCAGCACTTCGTCAACCTTCTCACCGTCCATTGTAAAATCCTACTTTTGACGCCTTAACTCCTTTTCTTTATGTTTAACGATGAATGGTATTTAACAACGCTTGTGAATTGATCGCCTTGAAAAGAGCGGCCCTACTTTCTGGGATTTTCTAAACAACTTCCCGAATGTAATTCGTATTACCAATCGGTTGTATTAACTTGCAATAGTCTGCTATCTGTCTTGTTGTCTTCCAGCAGACCGGTGCAGACGGCTAGCATGACTTCCACGCCACAGTGAGAGTGGATGAAACTGGCACACAACAGCTGCAAAAGATAACACGGCCACACATTGCAAATTTCTTATACATAAGCTGGACGGAGTGAGCGCCTTCGGGACCAGTAGAGACTATTGTGAGAGACAAACTTATTTCTAAGAGCCAGCGTATATAATGCAGGTCAATGAATTCTAAGTATATTCTATGTGTACTAATGCTTTTAGAAATAGAACACTAACCCACATAGTAAAGCACAACCTTTCAAATATACGTCTTAGCTACACAAATTCGCCGCATGATAAGGGATTTATACAGCAATCTTAATACCAGCCTAATGCGAGATATTCATTTCTAGTTAATAGAAAACATGTTTGGCTTGCTTAAAAAAATATTATTTTTTCAACGAGTTAGGGGGAAAAGTTCATAAAACTGAGAATTCAAATCTAAAACAAAAAATACAATAATTATAATTTTTTTTTTAATCGGTAACATGGTAAATGTGGATATAATGTACAGATTCAATATTGTGACGGGTCACACATGCTTTGACTCTACTATCGATGGCCTAATTTATATTCCTGACAGATTCAAGTCAGAAAGTGGACATACATGTGAAACTGAGTTTATACACGCGTATAACAAACTGTATACAGTAAAGAGAAGTCCATCTGACTCAGTGGTTATTTCTAGGAACTACTGAAGAAGATATCGCCTTAAGATGAACACATATCGGATTTAATAAGAGCTGGCTGGAGATGGGAGATAACTCTGATGAATTCATACTCAATTTAGTACCGCACAACTATTTATGTAGTAATATTTTATTACATACAAAGAAAGATTACACGTTTTCCGCATGTGCCATCGACGCCGCACTACGCCGCCGCCGTCGCAGAACGCCGTAGTACGACGTCGTAGCACATGTGGCGTCGTGGCACGTGAGCGGCGGCGGCGTACTGCAGCGTCGATGGCGTCGATGGCACATGTGGCGTCGTGGCACATGCGCATGTGCAACGCCAGATGAGCTAAGACGTCGTACTGTGGCGTTCTGTGGCGTGACGCCGCCGTCGAAGACGCGCCACCACTATGCGGTGCGCCCGTGAAAAAGACGAGGACCATCGTCCGAGAGTGACATGCTGCGACGGCCATATTGGTTAGGGTGAACGAAGGGAGATAACTCATTATGTAACTGCCAAAATTCCTAAACAAGCAGACGACACACTGGCCATGCACTCCGTTGACCCCTCACGATGTCATCACGTACAACCTGTGACGTCACGCAGAGGGCGCTTCTCTCTACTAAATAACGCTCTTTTCAGGGCCAACGAAATCTTACGACGTTTGCACGGTTAATTTTTTTTCTCTCCCTTTTCATGCCATGTCATGCAACAACAACAACACCATACACACGTTAGTACTCATTCACGTGCAAAAGACCCGGATGACCACAGCGCCCTCTATAATGTTCATTTTTTGGTACAAATAACGTACAACCCTTATTTACCATGTCCTTAGTACTGAATAACGTACAAACCTTTTGTATATGTGATAAAATATTAGCACATAAATAGTAGCCGGGTGCCAAAACGACACCCGGCTACTATTTATGTAGTAATATTTTATTACAAGCCTTCCTTATTATGTAATAGCAAATGCTAACCGAGCAGCTCACTCTCAGCATTTCAATATCATATTAAAAAACTCAGCCATTGACTTGTCCATAATTTAACTGCCAGAATTCCTAGACAAGCAGACGACACACTTATGCACTCCGGTAACACTCATGACGCCATTACGCTCAACCTGTGGCGTATCAAGTTGCATTCCGGTGACCCCGCACAACGCCATCACCCCCAATCTGTGACTTCACGTCAAGAACGCCAGCTGCCCCTTAGTACTGAATAACGTGTAATCCTTCTTTGTATGTAATAAAATATTACTACATAAATAGCAGTGCGGTACCAATATTGTACCGCTCTCTTTTAATGTCTATACGGATATTGATTGATTGTTTATTGCAGGATTAAGCCAATTGGGCAATATAGTAAAAACTGAAACTCGTCTTTCACTTTTACCATTGAACACTTTGTCCAAAGCCGTCGGCTTTTTGGTATACTTTGGTATCTACCTGTTTCTATGTTAAGCCCATGATACCCACATCGAAATCGGGATAATGTTTTACATCAATTCCACTTTACAGTTGAATAGATATTGAAATATTTGTGTTTACCAAAGTGTTCATAAAACTGTACAGATGAGTCATACCTTAAAGATAAGGACAAATGTGTCATCCAATTTTAAAAAAGATTCCTTGATCGTTCTATTCACCTTATCACAGGAGTATCAGTGTTGTCGATATACAGGTACCCATGCCCATTAACCTGTAAAAGCCGTATGATCTCCTTTGCCCAATTATATATTGACGCAAGTCTTACATAAACAAAGCCTTGTTGTTGATACAAAATATAGATAAGACTATCTTTACTAATAAGAGTTTTACACCAATACTTAACCAGCCTTAATTTACAATCAGCGGATAGGGGGAATCTACCAATTTCAACGTATACAATCCAATTGGGTGTTTTTCTTAGAATGCCTAATACATATTTTAAACATTGTGTATATACAACATCAATATGCTTAAGTTCGCAGCCCAATAACAGAATTGGCTTTATCCTTTTGTCAATAAGTTTTAATTTTGTATTTACGTCGCAATAAATCTTTTTAAAGTGTCACGGAGGGTTCGTGATGAAGTAAGACCGGGAAGACGAGTATTGATGATGATGATGATTTATTAACAGCTTATTGTGGTAACATGCTTCAGGAATGGACAACCTGGAGAGAGAAATTGACAA
>JAQQZZ010030011.1:0-10781 GCA_030265115.1 Mopalia vespertina | reverse complement strand
ATGTTCTTATCTTCATTCATTAGAACATGGCATCACTGCAGATGATGCACAGTTACTTTATTCCAGTAGTATATGTGTAAGTAGCATCTGAATGCCTGTAATTAAGTGAAATGAAGTGGAATGTGCGTAATTATAGGGAATGTGTGAAATAACGTGGAATGAAGTAGAATGTGTGTACTTTAGTTGACCTAAGAGAAACATGGGTAAGAAGAATCAGAATGCGTGTAATTAAGTGGAATAAAGTGGACTGTGTGTATTTAAGTAGAATGTTTGTATTGAATGCTTTTGTCGTGACTCTTTTCTGGACTTATAAACCAGAAGGAAATATTTAGCCATCACCTGTATGTTATTGCAGTTGGCTTGACTTACTTATCTAACGATACTACAACCATTTCACGTTTTCTTAACTAATCTTTGGGACGTAAAATGACGATTTGTCAGCTCGAGACATTTGACAATATACTAGAGCTTCGCAGCTCATTGAACATCAATTGTCAAGAGATAGCCTGCCAAACAATTCAAACTGGTCTCTATATTATGTTATTGTGATCATCAGGTGTATCACAAATATATGATATGTATATATATACCCAAAGGTCCCGGGTTCGAATGCCGGTGGAGGCCAGCAAATTTTTCTC
Organism: Mopalia vespertina; assembly: GCA_030265115.1. Lineage (NCBI taxonomy): Eukaryota > Metazoa > Mollusca > Polyplacophora > Chitonida > Mopaliidae > Mopalia > Mopalia vespertina. The sequence continues at coordinate 10,143 of JAQQZZ010030011.1, read as the reverse complement.
TCTTCATTTATTCAAAATATATAGATATAATGAAAACCAATCGCCCACGTTCGTATTTAATACAAAAACCAGTTCTGGTCGTCCTCTTTTTACTCGTTACTCTTTTTCAATACATTAGATAATACCGGTATTTCCATTTTCAACACATCAGCAGGATCGACGTTGTGAACTAAAGGAGACATTATTGCTTTGTGACTTATCACTCGATATTAAAAGGGAATTTAGTGTGTTTTAATTTGTAACATATTCACATGTGTTACGTGTTCATGTGTTTACCACCTTTGAAATAAGTAAGTCATTCGATAATTGTCTTTTTATGTCTAATTTAAACCGTTTAGCCATTGATGAGTCAGGCGTTTAAGTGTTGGTGTTGGGGGAAGGGGGGACTACAGCATAAGAATTTGCAGCAGCCTTTGTAGTTCTTTTGATGTCGGAAGTTACGTCATTTGGCCCTTTCCGTATCCGTTACTCACAATAGAGCATCACTCGGCTGTTTCTATGTCCGTTACCCACATTGGTACGTCATACGGCTCTTTCCGTGTCTGTTACTCGCATTGAAACGTCACTCGGCTCTTTCCGTGTCCGTTTCCTACATTGGAACGTCACTTGGCTCTTTCCGTATCCGTTACCCACATTGGAACGTCACTCGGCTCTTTCCGTGTCCGTTACTCACATTGAAACGTCACTCGGTTCTTTCCGTGTCAGTTACCCCCATTGGAACATCACTCGGCCCTTCCGTGTCCAGTACCCACATTGGAACATCATTCGCGTCTTTCCTTATCAGTCACCCAAATGGACACATCAATTGGCTTTGTCCATGTTAATTACCGTGTGAATGACCGACGTCAGTATTATTTTAATACGCAAAGCCATCAGAAGTACATCAATAATCATGTTCATTTAATCCTATATATAGATAAAAAAGTTAACAGGTATACATTAGATTTAACACAATCAAAGGTCTACCTGTCGTCTCAATTAGTAAGACACTAGAAAGATCAAGTCACTCCAGAGAGTCCTACCTACAGGCCAGTTTTACTTTGCATCTGGACATCCGGACTTGTAAGGTATGTCACAGTTCGCCACTGGGGAGCCCAGGTGACCTTGTAATCTCATTACTTTCCAGATAGAACTGTTGCAGAACGATGGGTGAGGTATTTATCTAAACAGCTTTGTTCTCAGTGTGTGTCATATAAAATCGATAAAACTTGATTAGAGTATAACTTTCTGTTTGATATACGATTTTCTGGGATGTTGTTTGTTTCACTCGATTGGCTTTTCCCAAGGTTGATAAAGCTCTGGACCACAAGGGATTTGTTGGCTCATGGCAAAAATATTGTAACAATCCTTTATTCCTTTATTCCTTTATTGAGTCGCTTCTCTACATACCATTCTCATTGGATATGCCCTGTTACGATCCTAATCATAACGCCGTTCATAATCTACTTACGCAATATGCCCCCGTATCACTTCAATCATAATCTACTTTGTCTATGTGCTCATGTAGGACTATAAACATTATCTAGTCTGTTGATATGCTCTTACTTGTGTCTAAGCATAATCTTACCAATTGACATGCCCATTTATGGCTAAGAATTATTAACTCTGTCAGTATTTTACTTTGTGATTCTAATCATAATCTACCCCGTCCAAATGTTACTGTGTGACTCTAAGTATATGATACCCTGTCCTCATGTCCCTTTATGACCCTAATCATACTCCACCCTTTATGACTCCAAGCATAATCTACCCTGTCCAAATGCTGCTTTATTACCCTACATTCGTAGAAAAATATGGCTCTAATGGAACCCTTTAAGGTTCTCCAGTTATGGCTCTGGTGGAACCCTTTTTGGTTCTGTATGGAACCCTCACAGCAACTCATCCATGTATTTATCCCTATCTTATTATATCAAAAAACCGTTTTTGTCCTTATGGTTCTATTAAGAACTACCCTGGTTCCATTTAGAACCATTTTCTTTCCTAAAGAACCCTCAATAAACCATTATTTCTAAGACTGTAATCATACTCCAACCTTTCTAAGCATACTCTGTCAGTATGCTCCTTTGTGACTCTTTGGATTATGTACCGTGTATAAATATTCCTTTATGACTATAAGCGATAACAACTCTGTCGATCTTCTCATTCATGTGGCTTTATACATTATGTACCTTCTCCAAATCTGTATTATTGGTCTAAGAACACTCCAGTCTGCACAAATGTTCCCTCCTTTATAGCTTTATGCAGTATTTACACTGTCCAAATGCTCCTTTATGGCTCTTATCATATTATACCTTGTCCAAATGTTCCTTCCTTTATGGCTTTATGCAGTATCGACTTCCTATCTTGTCCAAATGTCCCTTTTAAGACTCTAATAATATTACACCTTGCCCAAATATCCCTTTATGGTTCCAATCACACTCCAGTCTGTCCAAATGTTTCTTCCTTTATGAGGTTATGCAGTATCTACCCTGTCCAAATATCCCTTTATGGTTCCAAGCACATTTCCTATATGGATTTATACAGTATCTACTTTCTACCTTGTCCAAATGTTCCTTTATGGCTTTAAGAATAATCTAGTCTGTTGGTATGCTTCTTCCTTTACAACACTATAAAGTTTCGACGCTGTCGATATGCTCCTTCATAACTCTTATCATGCCCCATGCTCTGTCTAAATGTTCCTTTATGACTGCAGGCACACTATACGCTGTCCAAATGTTCATTTGTGACTGTAGGCACACTATTTACCCTGTCCAAATATTGCTGCATAATCAGCACTTTTGATATGCTTTATTATAACTCGAAGCATAATCTAGTTCACCCATATTTTCCCGAAAGACTAAAACACAACCATCTGGATCACTATACTCCGTTGTGCCTATAACATATTTTTTCTGTTGACAAGGGCCATGATGAATATAAGCGTGTAGATGGGTCCATTTATGACTTTATACCTATATAGAAATCTAACCTCAACTCTTTAAAGTTGTGATCGGCATGTGTAGGCCTACTGATGCAACGCATACTGAAAATACGAAGAGCACTCAGGAGACAAAGATAAATATTGTACAATGGACCATATGGGCATATGAGAACATAAAATATAAAATATTGGAATAATATTTTTGTTATTTAATAATAATATTATAGAATTATTTTTTTATTTATTTATCCGAAGCCATTGTTTTGGGCGTACCTCTAGGCCTTACTTCGTATGTTATTTTTCAGTATTATTTATTTAGCATTCCATTTTGATCTGTTGCATCAAACAAAGTAGTGGAAACTTGAATAGGATGCACTTCTATATATCCTTTCAGGTAGAGCAATAATATCAGAATGTGGGTATAAAACTAAGTAAACATCGGAAATAATTGATTATCTCCTTAAAGTCATTGCCTACAGGCATCCCAGTTTAGTTACAAATACTGAGGATTTGTTAATTAAGTTATCTAAAATTCAGGTTAATAAAGAAGCCATATTAGTGACGCTTGATGTAGGATCTATATGTACACAAATGTAGATATTGAGGCAGGGTTTCGTCCTGTTAAAAATGCCTATGTCCAGTATCCCGACCCTCAGCGTCCGACTATTGGTGCATTGAATCTGTTAGAGCTCAGTTTGAAATGTATTGATTTCAAATTCGAAACCAATGGCCAATTTTACAGGCAAATTAAAGGTTGTGCTGTGTCAAAAGGTTTAGCCGAACTTTGCTTTCATTGTAATTGGCAGAGTTGGAACACGAAGCCCTTGGGAAGTGTGCTAAGTGACCCCTTATGTAACTTCGATGTTTGAAAGACATATTTATCCTCTGGCAGCATTTCAGAGATTTTCCTGATATTTCATCGCTACACTTAATCAGGATGACCCTAACCCTAACCTTCCACCTATAAACATCAACCTGGTTACTGTAGATATGTTTAGATGTTACTGCGCACAAGGGCTCGAACTTAGAACTAAGGATTTTTGGATTTCAAGGTATTCTTTAAGCCCACGGATATCTAACAACTACTCTATGCTTAATCCTTTCATCCTTCACTCGCCTCCAAGGAAATTATTTAATCTAAAAAATTAAGGTATCACAGGAGTTGTAGAACTATTTGTAGTTCCTTTAGAGTCATATTTGTCAACCAGGCTTGTTCAGCTCCTTTAAGGCCCAGACCTAGGTATTTTTCCACAAAGCAATCTTAGACTTAATTGACCTTAATCACCATGACGACACAATACCTTCAGTACTGGTCGCCATGACAATTAAGATGAACATAGGCTAAGATGGCTTTGTGGAACGGGCCCCTGGTTACAAGAGAATATACCCGGCGACTTCTTCGCGGGATTAAATCCGAAAACCTACGACAGCTGAACAGTTATAATTTAAGCCAAGGTTTAAAATCAGCTCCTATAAGAAAATAGCTACTTTTACATAACGTCTTACCTTCCCCATTTTCTTGTTGCCGTTTATATGTTAGGTATTAACGTCATACTGATAAGCCCTCATTTTTCTAAGGAAAGTGTAACATGCCTTCATCCCGTTCATAAAACAAATCCTTCTAGGTAGCTCCAATTACAAAATCATATCCATAGGTTCCTGGTAAAATAAGGTTTCCGTAACAGTAATTTCCGATACATTTTCGTCGGTTTTTTCACTCGTTAGACATCAATCTGCCCTCCCTATCCAGACAACCTGTGGAGAATATATAGCTTTATTTTACTCTCAGATTGACTTTCCTTTTAAAATTGAGAGTTAATTATTATAACGTTGATAACGAACGTTGATATATACGACAACAAGAAAATGCGGAGAGTAAGACGTTATTAACAGCCAGAAACACCACAATCGCCATATAATGCTCAAAATGTATGAAGACTGGATGGACATTAGTCGTCACATAGACGCTAGACACTTACATACCAGATGTGGTATATTTGGTATACCTCATCACTTGTAAGAGGTGTCTGAAACAAAATGTAGGTGAAACCAAATGCCAAATGTTGTGATCAAGTGTGCCAATGATAAGTGTTGGAATGAACAGCCGGACAGAAACTAGATTTAGATAAAATAAAGGTATATCATTGAATAATTTACAACAAAAAGTGATAAACAAAATCATTCACAATGAAAATATATTTGCAGAAAGCAGATAAATATAATAACATAGGAATAGATTTTATTTTATGACAGGATACTATTAAGTATCTTTGTTTAAAGTTCTAGACAATGACTCAGGAGGCAATTAATTATATCCATGATTTGGTCATGTTTGTTATCGTCTAGTGATCCTGGTAGACCAACTGACCGAGTCATACAGCTAATCCGTAAACTTCTATCGATTGTCAGCTAATCACATTATACATTATAATATGTTACATGCTATTATATTTTCGACTCCCCGTTTATATATACGTGACGTAATCAGTATATTATATGTATATGGACCGCATTGTTGATAGGGTCCCCGGTTACGTGGTTAGCGTGTCGGGCAACTGATCAGCCTTCATAGGATCGTGTCGCCCAATCACCCAATGAGAGAGCCACGCGCGCTCTCTAGCAATTGCGCCAGATAAGTGAAATGCCCTTGAGAACGGCGTTAAACCCAAATCATACAAACACACAAATACAGTAACATTCTTACCAAATAAAGTGATAGTTTTAGAAGAAGCCCATCGTTCTGATGTAATGGAATGTGATTAAAATACTTAACTTTCTACAAACACTGAAGCAATCAACTGAAGCGATCTTAATCTAAATTTTCTTCAAACTGATATTCAATAGCAATTTGTTTTATAAAATGTAAACCAAAACGCGCGTGTCTATGGATACGGTATTTGAGACAATGCTGCGTGAATTGAAATGGAAATTGTTCATACACAAGGTGTAATGCTTACTATATACGAGAGAAACAATTGCGCTAGCAAGTTCCATGTTTCATCGGTTTATTCTCCATCTTTCATTTATATAAAAATAACTATGGCCAAATGATAACAAACGGCGATAAACTTAACACGGAGAAGGTTTGTTTGTAGTTTTTTGGAGGTGTGATTATTTTGACTATTTAAACCATTCAACGCTGATTATGGTTCTACTATTTCAATTTTATACTCCTATTGTTCTTTTGTTTTCATGAATGCAAATCACTTGTGATCAGTGATATTATGTGCTGATAATATCAGTCCACTCTACACGGTGCCTAATGACTGTATCCAAGGCCTTTAATCTGAATCCCATTCATTTCTCACTTCCCGAGCATGTGTATGTCATACTTCACGTGCTCTCCTCAGTTCTCTTAACAGGTTTACACCACACTGATCATCATCCCTTTCACAAGGGGACAGTTGAAATTTCCTGATTATATTCGCTATGTCGATTTTGAACACTCTTATTCTGGTTGAATGAATTGCAATCTTCCGCACTATATGGCGTCGTATACATTCATGATGCTTAATAATTCCTTTCATATTTTGTTTGATATTCCATTTCAGTTTGTTCGATTCATGGATTGATCGTCATGACGTTTATAAAGTGGAAACTATTGGAGACGCTTACATGGTGGTGAGCGGTCTTCCGGAACGGAACGGTGAGCGTCACGTTATCGAGATCTGCTCGCTCTCTATGGATCTGTTAGCATCCGTCCAACATTTTACAATTCCACATTTACCCAATGAGAAACTCAACCTCAGAATAGGTGTCCACACAGGTGAGTAATTAAGAACTATATCAATACAAGGTTGGATTGACGCATCGCTAATAATTAAGATTACTTGATGCCTCGCTGGCTCATTCATGCATTTGCAATATGTAGTCATGGATGAGCCCGCTAGCAAATGGTATAATAGACAAGTTAATAAATGAATAAAAGATCAAATTATCAACCCCACCAAGAAAGGGTGAATACATAAATAGTTGATAAACAAAAGGAACTAACCAAGGAAGGAAGGAAGGAAGAAGGAAGGAAGGAAGGAACGAACCAACCAACCAACCAACCAACCAACCACGGAATGTGTAGAGTTAATGCACAGACATGTAAGACAAACGTCCTCCTGGAATTGCAAGCTCTATCAACCAATCGTTAGATTCCCAGGTCACTGTATTAAAAAAAAATACTAGAAGGACAGTGTAAGAAAGATAGAAAAGACATCCATTGATTTCGGACATCTCTATGAGAAAGCTGGTGGTTTGGAGAGTTATTTTAGACGGCTACATGTACTTTAGACACTTGTGCCACATGGAAATATCTTTGCTCCAAGAGATCATTCATTCCTTAAGGAATTTCTTGTACATTCCTGATCGTTGTTTGTTCCATTTCCCAACAAGTGGTCACATCACGATTTATATCAATAATGATTGTTATTGCGTCCGCTTTTTCAAAAAAAAAATGAGTACTAGGCATGAATCAGCTCTTTGCACATTAGAACCGCGACGTGGTTCACCGGGTTTGCTGACGCACCATCATTAGGCCTACCCCCTCTGGCGGATTTGAGGTGGCCTTTCCACCCTAGCTATAAAATATAACTCGGGTTTCCATTTTTTCCACCATCCAATAGAAATGCAAACTACTTTATGACGAAAGACACGAATCACACGAACGAGCATGGGAATGTTATACACAAGTAAAACAGCAAGTATTAACGTAAACGTTCATGTTACATTCCAACGTTGTTTTGCATAACATGCGCACAATTCAATTATGGGGTAATCCAATAAACGGGTGACAATAATTAACGCATATCCGTATAGTTGTAAAATGAACTTATTTCGACCATTTCAACACATATGTGAACCTTTTTAATGTTGAGACTGAGATTGGATGTTGTAAAGTGAACTCATTTCGACCATTTCAACAAATATGTGAACCTTTTTAATGTTGGGACTGAGATTGGATATTTTTAGCTTCCGAACTTTTAGCGTTGAACAGCACATTTGGTCGCCAAATAAAACTTCCAACATTTGTTTTTTAAACTTTATTTTCACATACCTTAAGCACACAGAACTTAAGCACATCGTCTCGAAGCAGACATAGCATATGTAAATACATCATGTATGGAACACATATATCATGTAAGGACCGCACATTTTGTTCTAGTTTCGTGACGATTCCGTAATGATAATTCTAGATTTAATATTAATAGTCTATGTTTTGTCTTTCCATCTCCTAATTTATATATGCACATTTTACCTAACAAGATAACAATATTGATGTATACCCAGTTGATAATGCACAGCAGTGTATCAAAATATTCCAACTATACATCTACTATTTTTAATTCTACCATACGATAATTATAAAAACAGATCATATGATTTATTTTTTCCTGCATGACTCTAATTTTTCTGCATTCAAAAAAGATATGTCTATAGTCTTTTATGCCTAGTTCAGAAATATTTCTGTTTCGAAAGTGCCGGTTTCCATTGTTGTTATAAATAGGCTCTGTTTAATTATACATTGTTTGATGTATGCTGTTAATAACATCACAGTATTCCATAAATGCTTGAGAAGATTAGCCCCGTTTGATACACTTTTCCCTTAGTATCACACATGAGATTTACCAGATGATAATATGTTTTTGTAATTCCATATCTCATATGTATTGTAGTTAGTGTTACTTTCAAAGTTCAGCTTTAACCAAAACATTGTTCCAAAGCTTCGAATTGATAGGATGCATTCCTGGCAATTGGCCGAAGCTGGCAGAGGAATAAAATACATTCAAACCGTCCCCAAATGCATTGAAACAGCGTAGAGATATAACTTCCAGCTAGCTACATTTCCTGTCTGGAATTTACCAACCCGTGATAAAATCATGCAGTTTTGCATAGTTACAATTTCAATCGTACTTAAGTCAACCTTTACCATAGGTTTATGAAGAACTGTTCTTCTGACTTTACACAAATTCTAAATTTTTGAATTTCCGTTAATACCTTGTCTGGAATAATTAGCGACTGCATAACAAAGGTAAACAAAGCTATATTATAACGTATAAGTGGTGTGGATCTAACCGATTATTGTTAGATTACCTTTGCTCCACCCAGAAATAATAGATTTTGCCTTATCAATTATATTCGACCAGTTTTCTTCAATTTGAGAAGCTCTTTAGTATCCACTGAAAAAGATGCCTTCAAGTTTCACTCTGCTTTGTTAAAGAGCCCATTTTATATCTTCAAGTGCAGAATCTTTCGCTCCCCAACCACATGGCTTCAGAATTTGTTTTATTAATTCTTGATCCTGAGAAACTAGGAAAACTTTCAATTATATACATTAATTTGTATAATTTTTCAACATCCTGGATTAAAAAATTCGGTATCACCAGCATACCGTTTAATAGAACTGTCATTCCTTGTATATCCGGGGATTGTCTAAGTTTGTTGCTAATACTAATCGTCTGACATTGATATGTAATTATCCCGAAACTTCCAAACTTCCATGGTTATAATGGTACAACATACTGTCTCTTTGTCGCAGGTTCGTGTGTGGCGGGTGTAGTCGGTGTGAAAATGCCGAGGTATTGTCTGTTTGGAGACACGGTCAACACTGCATCCAGAATGGAGTCGTCCGGAGAAGGTGAACAAATAATGACTTCTTAAATTGTCCATAGTTTACTCTTGCTTTTTGCCAAATGTATAAGGTATTTATTGAGGAATACGCGATTTACAATCCTAACTGTAGATCGATTTATATGTTACAACGTGTTTGTATATAGGTAGCATGCTGAGAAATGTCTTATGTTCTCATTGCGAAAACGGACACAATTTCAAATAGTGAAGTGCTTTTCATGGAAGGAAAACTATACAAACTCGTAGGGCTACTTTCCTTTATTTTTAACGAAAATATTTGATGTTAATTTAAATCTTGCACCTTCCGGATAGCTTTTGACACAATTAAAATCCCCAGAATCATAGTCCTGTCTAATCCAAAATAATATTTTCTCATTACAGTGTTTTGAATGTATAGGTGCTAGAAGATAGCACCAAAAAGCGGCTTCAATTCAGAACTTTGTAGGTAAAATAATCGTACTGGATTATGACTCTTGAGAATTCTATTTTGTAAAAAGTTACCCAGAACGCCCAAGGTTTACATAAACATCAGTATTCTTCCAGAACAATCACGGCAATTTAATACTATACAGGAATAGTACTATTACCTACACTGACACCACCCC
>JAQQZZ010030000.1:0-10781 GCA_030265115.1 Mopalia vespertina | reverse complement strand
GCTGGGTCGATGAAGAGTGTCTGCCCTTCTCTTATCTCTGTCTACATAGACGGCCTCTATGGTACCGAGCCCCTGTGCTCTTAAGCTGGTGAACGGGGAACCCGAGTGTGACGACAGTAGACGCGTAAACGCATTTTGTAACCAAGTACTGTATAGCTTTGTAACGCAGACTGGGAACTTTGGGATAAACCCGCACCATTAATGTCTTACCAGGAAGAGACGAAGGTGCTCTTCCTTTACAATAAGCCAAAGGTGCATAATTGTTTATGAAGTTCAACAAAATATTGATACATTTTGTTCATTTAAAAATGATTAAACTTGTTAGTATCTTTATCATTTATTTGTTTGTTTGACTTGGGTGACTGGTATCTTTAAAAAGGGAATTGGACTGATGTACAGATGAATGACATCAAAGCATAGTCCCGGTGTATTTATCACTACACGTAGACATTCAAAATGGCACTAGGTTTATGACCAAGCGGGCTGTACGTTAGGCATGGAGGTAATCCCACTTCCGGTTTTAATCAAATGGCGTGAACGAGGAAGTGCCACACCAGAGTTGGCCCGGGTAATACGCGCGAACGGAAAAAGGGACGCCTGGGCTGACTCGGGGAAGCCCGAATGACTCGCTCGAACGCAACCATAATAGAACAGTACAAGTATGGTGATTGCGTTAGGTTTCAATATAGCGACAAACAAAACACGGGGAGGTTTTTAGACTACGTCTCCATTATACCGTTATAAGGCGTATATATGTGAAAGCCATTATCAAACGCAGTATAACTAAATCTGTACCAGAGCTTCTTATCCTTTGACTCGCTTTATTCTCTTTTACAAACACCCGGTTATTCACAATTCCAGACTAAATACTGTAAAATTGGTACTGTACGATGAGTAACGGTCATCTGCCGAATATCTCTATATAATGTGTATTATTATTGTCAGACAATGAACAAATGCGCCAAACCATATACCTATGGCAAGTCGTTTTATCACTTCTACCTTTATTCTACATATGTTGTATTATTTTCCACATATGTGAAATTCTTTTCCACATATGTTAAATAGATGACTTTATGTGAAAAAAAAATTACATATGTGGAAAAGAATTTCGTATATGGAACTCTTTTGTAGATATGTTAAATAAAAGCATCCACGACCTCAATTACTGATTTCTCCCTCACAGCCTGTATTTAGCGGCAATGAATTTGACCAAAACGTACGTCCTCAGCATTTCGAAAAGCATTTGTTATTTTCTAGCGAAGAATAAATCAGAAAAACTACATATTCGATCAACTGTCTCGACTTGGGAGTGTGCCCTACTGAGGCTAAACTTGCACAGAATGTGGAATATATTCCTATCATCTTTTATAGGTATTTATATTCCTATCGTCTTTGCATTCGTCTTGAAAGTCTTCACAAGACGACAGGAGCACAAATAAAGGTTGGATACGGTCACTGGCTGTGGGGAGAAATTATTTACCGGATAAGTGGAACTCTTTTGTACATATCTAAAATAAAAGTTTATTTTACACAAGTGAAATTCTTTTCCACATATGTGAAATAGTTAGGAGTTGGTTTTTTATTTTACGTATGTGAAAAAGAATTTCACATATTATGAAAAGAATTCTACATATGTGAAATAATTTTTTATTTTACATATGTGAAATTATTTTTCACATAAGTGGAAATCTTTTCAACATAAGTAAAACAGAATTTCACATATGTTGAAAAGAATTGTACAAAAGTAAAATAAAAGCAAAACTAAATCGACATATGTAGAATAAAGGTAGAAGTGATAAAACGTTTTGCCATATATACCATGTAGGTTTTCATCAAATGATGTCATGACTGAAATTAACTCTTCTATGGGATAACACCATGTATGGGTGCTGGTAAGGTCTGCAAAAGAGCTTTCTGAATCGACATAAAACAATTACAAATCATCCAGATAACATACAGAGGAGACGACAAAACCTGAAATAGTTAGTAGTTTTATATTGAGTTATTAACTCATTTATCGCTGTGTATTTAGCACTCACGATTCATATCTATGTAAATATTGAGCGCGAAGCCAATAGTCAACTTACAGTACAAACGGATTAAAACATTCAGTATTCATAATACCAGTGATTCCAAACAGATCTTTCATCGATTATTTATCGTTTTTTTTGCTACATCAATATGGAACAATATTTTTGTAGAATGGACTATATGCACACAATGTAGTTTACATTTATATCGTAATATAACTATTAAAATACATTTTCTTAAATCGTTTTTTTTAGGAAAGAATTATTTACATATTACACTTCTAACTCAATAGACAACCTAGAATATTTCCCTTAGATGTTACAAATACTTGTGTAAATAGGCTTTATTCCTCCAGAACTTTTCTAATCTTGTAATATTCCGTTAATCATATTTATGCATTCAATATTCAGGGCTCATTTTGCATAAATCCCCTCCCAAGGGTAAATGTGGGGAGGTCTGTTGCTAAACCTTAGCGTAAATGTCAGTTGTGGATTTTTTAATGATAAGGATTTGGTTCTTCTAAATGACGATTCTGCAACACAACTTGATATACGCACTGGTAACACCCCAACAATTGACCCAACATTGTATTTATCAGCTTTTGTGGTCCGTGGACTCCTCTGCTCATTGTACTGGTGACCATTATTCCATAATAATGTGTATCTTTCGGATTTACGTCTCGTTGTAGCCCCCTTGGTATATAATCCGCCTTTATGGAAAACTTACAAGGTCCTTCGCTAAGGAGTGTGAGCAAATTTTTTCTTGTTTTCACTTATTTTCTGACAACATTGTAAAAGTTTCGCTGCAACTAAATCAGTTACAATAATTATTTTGACAAAATTCGCCAGCGACTGGCTGACTCTCAATCCATACCCATGTCAGAGTTACCTCCCAGCTTTTGGATTGTGACAATTTTGTCGATAAGAAAAATCCATTTACAATGAAATCCAGTACATGTCGCCAAATAAAGAAACAGGATAAGATGGTATATGTGGCCGTCTGTTAAAATAAAGCCACGTGTCTATGGCAAGCCGTTTTATCACTTTTACCTTTATTACACAATTGTTACAAAATAAAGTCATTTATTTTACATATGTGAAAAAGAATTGTACATATGTGGAAAAGAACTTCACATATGTGAGAAAGACACATATGTAGAATAAAGGCAGAAGTGATAACACGGCTTGCCATACGTGTCTGCATCCAGCGATGTACTTTCTCATTGAACCCTACCTGAATATGAAATACAAAAACGGGTCAACAGAGCTGTTAACAAAGAAGAATGCTGTTAATACATACATAGCTAGAGCAGCTTCCAGAGAACTGTAGCCGGGGATACCCAAAATAATAACCCAGCCAATACCCCCCGGGATGTTTGCCAGCGTAAACATCACGACGATTCCAACAACAACCTTGGTAGAGACTTGTTGTTGTTGTATAACACTTTCTGATTCAACCTCTCTGTGACGTATGTAATAAGCCTTGGTGATATGAAAGCAGCCAATGATCATCAATGGTAAGAAACACAGAACGGCGAACAAAGACATTGACAGAGTTAAAGGATTGTGGACGATAGTACAAAGTGACGCTGAAGCATTGGTAAAACTTGAGTTGAACATTACTGGGCCACTAAATCCAAATGCCATTAAAGCACCTCCAGAAAATGACAGCAACCAAACAGCTGCACATAGCACCATTGTTACCGTAACGGTCACATGTTTCAGAGCAAATATTGGCTTTACCAATATTAAATATCGTAGAATAGAAAAACCCACAATGTGATATATGCTGCATCCCTGTCCTGCGAAAAGAGTAAACAAGAACAATGTGCAGCTTATCTCTTGAACGTTTCCGACGTAGATCACGTACATATAAAATGGTAAAGTGAGGAGAACGATAACATCAGATAGAGCCAAACTGACAAGAGTAATAAATGTTGGAGATGACCGTAGTCTGGGTTGACGGATTACCGATATAATCAAGGCCACGTTCCCTGTGAGTCCACTGACATCAACAGCGGCAAAGAAAGTTATTGTCCCAGCGACCAAAACACGTGTTAATTCAGGTGACAGTCCGGAAAACAACAATTGCTCCATGGCAAAAAGCAATCAACCTTTTCAACACAGTTACTGTTGATTGGATTAGCAGCTGTGGAAGAAAACGTTATTCAGCGCGAGTGACCAACGTTACTGGGTAATAGTCGAAGTAGTTTGATGGGGAAGAGCAAATATGAGGCAGAGGAATTGATCGATAATTAGTGGACAGTTTTAATAATGACTCAAATGTCGCTTTATCAAATTGTGTTTATCTAGCATTCGAAATAGCGCGTGAGTCTGTACGGTACAGAGATTGTCGCCATTATGACATGTAATTTGTTTTATCAGCTGATAAACATATAGCCCTGGTTGAGTAGTGATTCCACATATATTTCAAGTTCAAATCAAAATATATTTCTTAACTAAATTTGAGTATTATAAATCTGTATGAAATTCGCTTGGTTTATTTAAGTGCTGGATAAAGTGTGCATACCAGGGTAAATAGGCTCAAACACAAAAAAATAAAAACCATGCAGATTTCGTAGTCTGTTGCAAGGCTCAAAGGTAAAATGTTTCATTGTCCTGTGATACACTGTTAGTGAGAGTCATTTTAACAACGACTCATGAGGTTAATAGTTGAATTTGAATCTCGATTTACTTCAGCAAACGATATGTTAAAAACATGGTTATTGTTGTAGTAACAAATTACGTATATCTGAACGTATCTGATTTCACGTGATCAGCATTAACAAGCTTTATTTTTTTTATTATTTTTTTTTCTAAAAATAAAGTGTCAGATTAATTAACCATCATGTTTGAAAGAGTAAAAGGTGAAAATAATGATTCAAGTGCATATAAATGATAAAATAGCTATGTGGCCTAATTTAATTTTGCTTAAAAAAATATTACAAATTCCAATTAGCCTTTTTAAATAGGTCTTAACTGTTAGTTTAAGTTGTATCAACATATGTTTCATGAGCTCTGACCAAAATAAATAATATTCCCAAAAAACTATTTTTTCCAAAATAAAGTTCCCAAAAGTAATAAGAAAGAAAAAAAGACATACCTCCACAACTGTAAATTTTGTTACATACTCTTACAGTTTAGATCCGTGCATTCCCAGTTATTTCTAAGATTAAACTGTTGGGTTATCAAAACGTATACAAACTCAATCAGCATGCTGGTCACGGGGTGTCAAATTATTCAAAAACTCAATCTGACCAACAAAAAAACTCAATTCGAAAAATTGAGTATATTAAGCTTATAAATACATACACATGTACACTGGACATGTAATAATTTCTTTGTATTCTGTCTTTTACATGTATTCCTGAATCTCTAGTTGATGAATTCACTTTCGCAGATATCATGTGACAGAAATATATTTGTATTTGGCCCAAATCCGAACAGGCCAAAGCTCTCGCGCCTTTGTATTGAGCAGCATCGATCACATACAATAAAAATAAAAATAAAAAAACAATATAAAAACAATTTGCTATCCTATCTACATGTGTATGTGTGTATATGTATATATGTATGTTTATTTATCTACTCCTTATGTGTTTATTGGTACAATCACTATTATTGTTGTCCATATTTACTATAAATGTCACTTGTGATAGACTTTCACATTGTAACTCTGACAATTGTATACACGACATCAGTTATTAACTTACTGTGTATGAATAAAAGTCGTGTTTAAACTAGACATGTTGTAACATGTTTAAATGATAGCTGTTGTCCGGGACAGTAACAGCTGAGTGCATGACCTCTAACTAAACAGCGTCGCTCGGTAGGGTGAAAACAAAAGTAACTCTCACTTCTTGTAAATACTAAATAATTTCGTTTTCGTGTAGGTATTCCCAGCGTAATTCATGTTAGTTGTGTCCAATGCAAAGGCCTTTTAAGATATCTGTTTAGCAAAATAAAACGGGTACACAATCACATTTATATTGTGCACAACAAAAGAGGCCTATACGTCATGTCATGTGATATGCAATATTTCAAGTAATTCACCCCGCTCACGTGTACCCAAGGCCGTATTTACCAATAGACCGAATAGGCCATTTTATGTTTCTAGTATAAATAAACAGTTTAAACGATGCAGGGTACCCCTTCCAGTCCCACAGCTGCACCCAAGAGCAACACAAAACACGGCTCTAAAAGATCGGTATTGAAAACAAAGCGACAGAGTTTGGACTATGTACCCGGAAGTCAAGAAGAAGAGAACGAGGCTCACATGCCCTGTAGTCACCAATGTAACTGAAAGTATAATACAGCGTGCAGAAGTCGCCAGATAAGTGATATGCCATAGGGCAGGCCCATTGAGAGGGGGATCAGCCGGGGCGGCTCTCCCGCGCCCATGTGTTTAGGGGGGTCTACAAGAAACGAGGAAAAACACGAGGGGAGCCAGGAAAACAAAATACAATGTGGGATTTCGTTCAATTTCGTGTGGACGATACAAATATCTTCATATAGAACTTGCAATCGCCCATTAGCCTTGTTGAAAATACGGTTCGAGTAGATGTTGCTAACCCGCCATTTTTCTCTCTACCGTTCTGACAATAGACTTGAAATTTTAGTAGAAGGTCTTGTAATTTCCACTTTTTAGGCATGTTTACCTAGTAAAACGATACCACATATATGGATAATTAGAGTCGGCGTCGAGTCCAATACGGACTTTCAACCCGACGTGGACGAGTACAATAAAACTCCATATTGGATTCAGTTGTGTATAATGACCTATAAATATTTATAGTGGATTAATTGCGTTTCGTCATTTGTGATATTGGTAGGCATGATCAGTGCATATATAAGAACAAATTTGTTGGGCTTTATTACGTAATCATGCTGCAGCTAGGTCAACGATATATAATGGATTATTTATGTGTTAAAGAAAACCGCTGAACACAGGTTAAGTATACCTGTTTCATTTATATTAGATCGCTAAGCTTACATCTGAGTTTGATAAATGTATCGTAAGTCTCTTTATACAATACAAATGTTTCATTCAAACCCAAGTATCCAAACACTGACTATTATGTTTTACCGTTTTAAAACAAGTTAACACCTAAAACAGCGATATGATCTTAAATTTGTATACATTGATTTCATTATTTAAGTAGCTTAATTTCACAAAGAATAAACTTTTTCTGAAATCTTATTTTCATATCAACCGGTTTAGAGATAATATAATTTAGGTTTTATCAGCTGGCGGGAAAATAAATCTTCAAGAAAACTGTTTTTGGTATAATACGAAAAACGATAAACAACTGAATCTAAATTGCATTACACTTCAAAAACATTAAGTACTACGTTAAGCGCTCACTTAAACAACTTGGCCTTATACAAAATATCCATTATTCGGGCTTTCTCAATAACTGGATCACAGAATTTTGGAAGTTTTGGGCTCGCCTATGCAGTCGATCCTTATAAAGCCAGAAATGCAGATAATTCATATGAACATTTCTTATTTTCGCAGCACTATTCGGATGGTAAAAACTTTGCGTCAGATGGCTAAAAAAACGGTCTTTTTCTTACTTTGGGAAAACATAAATCACACAAATTAAGACAGTTCTTACTGTGGCTCTGAATCCAAATTGTATTGCCCGAAATAGAAATCGCTTCTCCGAGCTTCCTCACTTTCGGAGTTTCCGGGGCCTAGGCGGCCCCTGGACCCTCGTCTATTGGGCTGGGATAGTCGATCACCTCGCCCCCTTGAGAAATTCCTGGCTACGCCACTAATTGAACTTCAATATGCAGCTCACAGACTGGAAGCCGCCCTTCGGCAATAGGTATGAAAGCTAAGTATCCATTGAATGTTGAGAGGTTTCTGTGAGGTTTCCCCAAGTAATCCACATTTCGGCGACCAAGTGAAGCCGGCATATAAGTGGATTACACCTCAGCATGACATTAAAACCCATACGAATTCAACAGCGACCACAACATAATCAAAGCCGCTTCGAAAAACTTACATTTGGTGTCAATATTCCAGTAACAACAGGGGAGATAAATCCTGTCACAGCAGCCACAGAGTTGGACATACCGAATAAAACTCCCGCGTAGGCCGGGGCAATATCCACATGATTAACCGTGTAACCACTAAATATAGGAGATGTGAGGGACACAGCGAATACCAACAGAACCACAGCAGTGGCAGATTGAGTACATTCTAAATAACCAAGAGCAATGAGTAAGGCGGCCGGGATGACCTTTCCTGTAAATAACAAAAATACCTATACATTATAACAGGAGACTGCCAAAACTTTTATAAACGGGCTACATAATTGATAAGATACTCTATAGTAGTATATAGCATTTCCTCCTCGTACCCATTTTACATCTGTAGCGATACAACCTGAGTATATGTATAGCCACGTGGTTTTCTATCACACGAAAAGGTATATAGGTATCCAAAATATTTTGGCTCAATTATAGCCTAATGATCCCCTTTGGTCTTAATGAGCCGGTATTATTTTATTACAATAGTTACATTTCTTGATTTAATCGCGAAGGTCAAGTAATTAGCAAAATCAAAACAACAAAAAAGGTAATAGATTTAAAAATTTAGAATTTAGTATACGATGCTTTTTTTTCTGTTGAGTATAATTAATTTAGACTTTTTCGATTAATTTTTATGGGTCTATTTTCAACTCTTTGAAAGGCAAACGAAATGTAGCATATATCGAGGGCTTAGGGCCTATGACATTTTGAGAAAAAGAAGTCCAAAAGTTTTATCTTTGCTATATAAAATCATTAGATCAAGTATTAAAGTCATCATTTAGGCCTTGTAAGTAAAACTTTGTCGATGTTAATGCTGGGGTCTTTTGCTCATTGGACCCCTGGGTGGGTAAAAACACTTGACAAAAATGGACGTGGGCAGGTGTGGTTTTAAAGCCTTCGATATCGTGTCCAAACTGATACATAAAGCTTATTTGTCTGTGTAAATCTTTCGTGAGTGCTACCTAGCAGAACGGTCAAGCTAAATGTTTTAAATATTCATTTACTATGCCCATGCATGCGCGTATCATGTTTCATGTTTTCAGCGCAATTAAACCGAAAAATGACAGTTGGTCAGAGAATATAAAACACATTCTAAACACTATTCGCGGACCTATACCTGCGGAGATTCCAAACACTATTTGCGGACCTACCTGCGGAGATTCCAACTCTAAGTATCACAGAGCCATCTTTCCGATATTTCGGAAACCAGCCTTCAGCGCGCAGTTATACTTGTCGCATCACAGCGTGGATGGACTTCGCAATACTTTGTAAACAACAACACGTGTTTGCGCTTTATCTGTAGTAATATAAAATGTGACCGTTTGAGGTAAAAATGTGTATAGTTTGATTTGGTTCTATTGTATTTACTTGTTAAATGAATAGACTCGCCTGTACAGATCAATAAACACTTTATGTTCGTTTTTTCTTAGGTTTTTCACATAAGAGCATGTATAAATATTTAAAAAAACAAGTTTAAGTTCTATGTCTATACACCCAGCCGAGGATCGAGTCTTAATTTAACCAAAATTAATTGATGTTAGCCATTCAAAAAGTTATTGGTCTCATGCTGGCACACCATTGTATAAGTGAAATAACCTGAAGTCCAATGTCAAGTCCAAATTAAACAAAATAAACCTAATTTTCAATTTTTTTAAACAGGTTTGGATATGACCTGTTCAAATAATACTGTCTGACGCTACCATTCAACAATTCAATTTATAAATGAAGTTTTACAGCATCACCTTTTATCCAACAAATGATGCTGAATTTATCAAGTGTACAAATGTTTATTACCCTCTCTCCTATCATAGTAACCTCCAAATTTGGAAATCCAATCTCTACATGTCTGACAAATTGATAAAGTGGTATGGTTATCTTCTGGTATAGAAATTGGGAGTGATACATTGATGTCTTCGACTGCCTGCGCAGGGTAGGTTCACGAGACAGTATGATACACATTTGGTTACTTATTAACACACATTTTCCGAGCGTAGAATAAGAGCGGGTGGCTGAGTGGTCTAGGTGGCCGGCATTTACTGCTGGCGACTCGGTGCCTGACTCGGAGGGTCGACACGTTCGATTCCCAGATGTGTTTCAACCTGCAAAATTGTCTGAACTAGAATCTGTTTAAACTAAAAAAGTGCAATAAGGAAAATAGTGCAGAATAAACTCGCCGCTATCCGCTTCGGACTGTTCCGACAAGATGTGACGGTTTATCAGCCATCTTTGTAATGCTGTTGATGGATATCTCAGGGATTGTTGTGATTTCCACTTATGACTCCAGCAGTCGCCGCTGCTTGAATATTCACGTATTCGTTAATTTCAAAGTCAAAGTCATTGCAAATGAGTTTACATCAGTCTCCTTCATTTACACCGTCCGCACCGCGTAACCGTCATGCATAGATTTAATTCACCCATCAACACTTTTTAAAACCGCTGACCCAAGACACCCATTGTCGATGGTAGTCTATAAACCTTGCATCATCTTTCTCTGCTTGACTTCAACACGGAAGTCAGGAACTATGTTTTTTAAATTCATATTGTCTTGGATTTATCAAGCTTGTGATTCGGCAAATCTTGGAGTATTTTATTTCCACACTTGATCGTGAATTAAATTCTGGCGAATGTATGATGTAAACTTCTTTTAATAAAAATCCCGAAAAACAGGGGATAATCAGCGAAAAGATGGCTCGGTGATACCTTAGAGCT